>PVIC010002870.1:57068-73638 GCA_004025085.1 Thryonomys swinderianus
AAAAAAAAACACTCATCGTTAAAATTATTAAAGAAATCAAATGAGAGACAAGTAAGCAGCTGAATGAGTCCGTTGCTAAGGTGATCAATAAGCCTAGAGAAGAAATAAATAAGTTATTGAATGAATGAATGCAGATAATGTAGGGTAAGAGAGAGTACTTCAGTAATAAGTTATAGCTTGTAAAAATATATCAAGGAGAAATCCTGACAATGAGGAAATCTTTTGAAATTCTCAAAGAAGGAAAGATAAGTCAGAATACATAACATGAGGGTTTGAAGAGAAGGTGAATTTAGAAGATGTAGTCAGCAATAATGAAATAAAAAATAAAGGCAATGAAATTGTTATCTGATAACGCCTTGGCAAATCAAAAAAAATAAAATTAGTATCATTGAACTTGAGTACAAGATTGAAGTGGAGATTAAAGGCATAAAAGTTCATTAACTGAAATTTTTTGAAAAAAATCAGTGTAGGGAATGAGATAAATATCCAGATAAATGAGTCATTTAAACCCCAAAAAGACAACAAAGATATGCCAGATTGATTATATCTTCAAATACATCATGACAGCAGATTTCTCAACATAAATCTTACAATTCAGGAGAGTTTGGAATAAAGATTTTCACATTCTAAAAAATTACACACTTATCTTGCAAAATTGAAGAAGCAACAGAGAACTTCCATGATAAGAATGAGCTAAAGAAATTCATGAACACAAAATTAGCCCTGAAAAAAATACTTTACAAAATCCTAAACAGAGAGAAAGTGGGCAGCAAAACCCATCAGGCCAAGGGAAGGAGAGAAGGTCCTGGAGAGGATGGTTAAGCACAGGGTAAAAAGGTAGAAATCAACACTGGAAAAACAATATAGTAACAGGAATCAGTGTGTACCTTTCAATCGATGTTCAGTATAAATTGTCTTAATTTGCCAATCATAGATGGTCTATGGGGGTAAAGAGGTCTCAACTATACCTGCAAGAACGATACTCCCCCTGTGGCCCCAGATGACAACGGCAAGTGCTCTGACTTTATATTTATGTTCTTAATTTCTGAAACTTTCCTTCCATATTTTGAAGACTTTATAAGATTAAGGGATAATTTTTAAAACAGCGTTCTGGATACATCTCAACGGGAAGGTCATGAGTAACTAGGAAAAGAGCTTCCTGTGTCCTCACTGCGCCAGGAGGAGCACAGCGAGGGTGACGCCTTCGTGGAGAACAGGCTGTCTGCTCTCCGAATCTCTGCTGTGGTTTTTGCTTACAAATATTTTAACACTTTCTTGAACACAGACAATTCCATTAACTTGCTAGACTATGATGGAACAAAAACTGGGTTAGCAACATGTGCTTTGCCCCTGGTGTGGTGCCTCACGCCTGTACTCCCAGCTCTTTAGACACAGTGGAAAGAGGATCGCCTGAGTTTGAGACTAGTCTGGGCTGTGTAATGAATTCAGAGCCAGCCTGAACTACAAACTGAGACCCTGATAAAAAAGAAAGAAAGAAAGAAAGAAAGAAAGAAAGAAAGAAAGAAAGAAAGAAAGAAAGAAAGAAAGAAAGAAAGAAAGAAAGAAAGAAAGAAAGAAAGAAAGAAGAAAGAAAGAAAGAAAGAAAGAAAGAAAGAAAGAAAGAAAGAAAGAAAGAAAGAAAGAAAGAAAGAAAGAAAGAAAAAGAAATATGTATCTTCTTTTTAATAGCCCCAAAAGAACTTATAGATAAAGGTGCCATAAGGAAAAGAACGGAACTAATGAAGAAAAAGGCAAAGAAAGAGGTGCTTTCCTACCTACAAAAACTAAGAGCATAAATAGCGATGCAGGAAACTTGCTATTGTCATGTGGGTCAACAATGTTTTGAAAGTAGGAATCATTTTTAAAATATATTTGTGTATGCATTTGTATACTTCTGTCACGTCTATTCCTCTGTTTTTAAAGACCCACCTTGATTTTTAATGGCTAATTTTATTAGTTTCTTTGGAATAAGTTCCTCACTTTCTCTTTATATCTTCACAAATTTTCTTCTTTAGTTTTATTTGATCTCTCCCTATATTCCTGGAATTAAGATTTTGTGCAGTTCTTTTATCTCCTTTATGCCTCAGGACATAACTACATGTATTTTTTTTTTCAGATTGGTACTCTTTTGGTTTTACTTTTTGGTTTTTGAATCCGGATTTCATTCGGTATTTTAGGTTTGTGTTGAATCCACAGCAATTCTCCTCCTTCAGTCTCCAGAATGTTAGGATTACAAGTGTGTGTCCATCACGTCTGCCCTTTTCTTTCTGTCTCTATAAAAATGTTCAAACAAGCCGGGCGTGGTGGCTCACGCCTGTAATCCCAGCACTCGGGAGGCAGAGACAGGAGGATCGCTGAGTTCGAGGCTTGCCTGGGCTACATAGTGAGCTCAGAGCCAACCTGAACTACAAAGCGAGACTCTGTCTCAAAAAAAAAAAAAGTTCAAACATAAAGGAAAGGAGAATAGTAAATCAAGCATATGTGTATCTGTCTATAATTATATCTCTATATATGACAAAGTTAAAAATAAATTCATATTTTGCCTCATTATTTTTTCTGTGAAGAATTTCAACCGAACTTTCCATGGATAAAGATATTATCTATGCATACTTCAATGTCAAATGTTAACTTTATTGATTATGTGTTTTTTTGTGTTTGAAGGAATGAAGTTAAACATTTTTTATCAAGAAAATGTAATGATATGTTCAAAGGAATACATCCTTATGGCTACCGAATAATAAAAATCCATTTAGGAAATGTGATATGAAATAATTTTAAAACATGAACCCACATTTTATGCAGTAGTACAGAAAATTGCATACTACATGTGAATTTTCTACAATTGCTATTAATTGTTCATACTAATAAGTTCAGCAAATATTGTGGAGGAGGAAATATTCCTGAATTATCAGAGCAAGGTGCAGATCATCACAAGCTCATAAATTTGGGAAAATGAGGTCCTGTCTCAATTTCTTTATTGAATTTTTGGAGGAATTATGCTACTGGTAAAGTGCACTTTTTATGAAAAATGTGTCATAATCCATGCCTTATAGCACATATTTAATAGCTGGTTAGTTTTTTATTAAGGCTAGAGAAAATGTTATAAATTATATACATAAAACATAATAATGGCCCTTATTTCTGAATTGAAATTCTCATTTGTGCCATTTTTTAATGTTATCAATAAAAATTAAAAGCAAATAGCCTTAAGGCAATATTTAGAAAGTGGCAAAACCTTGAAAAGTGTCTCAAAAGCTTTAGATACTTTAGCTACTATTATACTTCATATTTTGAGGAAATACTTTCCCAGTTTGCTTTTTAAAAAAAAAAAATGTCTAGTATGAGACCAGAGATTTAGCTCAGTGGTTCCAGAACCTGCCTAGTAAGCGCAAGATCCCTGGTTCAATCCCTGATAACCACATATAATACCAGACGTGATGACTTACGCCCATCACCAGTCAGTACCACATACCACAGTGCCAGGCGTGGTGGCTCACGCATGTAATCCCAGCACTCAGAAGACAGAGTCAGGAGGATTGCTGTGAGTTTGAGGCTTGCCTTGGATACATAGTGAGCTCAGGGTCACCCTGAACTACAAAGAAAGAGCCTGTTAAAAAAAAAAAATGTCTAGTGTGTTCCTTGAAATGCCATATTAAAAATTTTGATTACAGATGTGTTTTATTTCTATCTTTCTAATATTCTTGCCAATTAAACATATTATATTTCATTTAACTCTTTGAATGCTTCATTGAATATATTATCATTTGATGTAACATGATTTCATATTTGGACACTTCAAAGGAGTCAGTGTTAAACTTTCCTTACCACTTTCAAAAGCCCTGTGTTTTACTACAATATGTTTTTTTTTTTTTTTTTAAGGAGCTGCCACACCACTCTCCATGATGGTTGTAATGACTTACATTCCCACAGAGGATGCAGAAATCTTACCGCTTTACTTCCCTGACAGTATGCATCACCATTTCTTCTTGGTAATAGCCACTCATTCCAACAGAGAAAGATGGTATCGCATCCTCATATCAATTTACATTTCCCTTATGACTAGTGATGTGACCATTTTTTCCTGTACCTGTTTGTCATTCATATGTCTCTGCACAGCACAGTGGTTACAATGATAATATATTGTGTGTGTATATTCAAAGAATAACTTTGAAGAGTACCTACCACAGTGTACGGCCATACCACCCTGAACATGTCAGATCTTGTCTGAAAGTACTTACCACAAAAGTAGAGGATGGCGAACATTCAAGATTATAGGTACCTTACTTAACTTGATACATTATTTCCCTAGTCTGGAATGTCTCAATGCTTTACCCTATAACATATATATTTAATTATCCATGAAAAATAAAATAAAGCAAGAAATATTTTAAGGTTGTATAAGAAAAGTAGTATTGTACTCTAAAATTCCAAGTGGAAACATTTGCCTGCCATTTAGTTGAAATAAGCTGTACAACATTTAACTTGAGATGCTAATTCAGTTTTATCACTGAATGCCTTATATTTCAGCAAAAGAAATAAAACAATTTAGACATAGTAACATAGATAAATCCTACGTAGATACACATATGTTACATTGATATAGACCCACGTGGATTGTCTCTAAATAAGTATCTATTTTGACATCTATTTATCTAACAAACATCTATTTCACTAAGGAGATTTGTTAAGGGACTTAACCTTAAGCAATTGTCAGAGATGGTTAAAGAATAAGCGCCTGTCTGATCTAGAGATTGCAGTCAGTCAGTGGGAATTGCAGGCAGCAGAGGAAAATGAATGTAAAACTAGTCAGAGGAAAGAAAAGCTGCTCTCCCTGGGCCTAGGTTAAAACTCAGGGAGACATAAAGTAAAAGATGAACATCTCAAAAAGCCACCAATGCTGATATATGTGTATTTTTTAGAAGATGCTGCAACTCTTTATCAAGAGTGAAACAATACTGAATGTAGTGGTTTGGATGGAGAAATTTGCTTAATTTGCTTAGTTCGACACCCTCACAGGAACTGGCAGGCATGCATGGAGAGTTGTCTGAGTGAGGCATGGGGCCCTAATCTAGGGTCTGTCTGGTCTTTGGCTTCTTCTTCTCCAGGCCTCTTCTCTTGCTTTGTTTCTCTACCACCACGAATTGAATGTCTTTACTCCTTCGAGCCCTTCTTTCACAGTTTTTCTTATCTGGAGCCAGCTGACCGTGGGCTGCATTCCCAGAAACAAGAAAGCAAATTAAATTTGTCTTGCTTTAAACTGTGAGTGTTACATGTTGCATCTTGGCAACGAGAATGGTAAAAAGCATGCACACACACACACGCACACGTGCATACACACACACACACACAAATTATAATAAGGATGTGGAGTTATAGCTGTGAGTGGACCTGAGCCTGTGATTTAGAAACCGCTTCTCAGTGGTTAGAACACTGAAGACTTGAAGTCAGAACAGAATGGTGATGAAAATCCAGACAATGAAGTGGAGATTTCTGTGATTTCAGCCTGGACCAAGGATTTCACTTGTGTTTCATTTTAGAGGTTATGTGTATTACACTCTGGCAGAATATTTGTCTATGTTTTCCCATTTCTTAGTTATTGTAAGAAACATATTAACAGTAGTTAATTTGGGGAAGGAAATTTCAAGATAGCCCCTCACTGAGGTTGTAGCATGGATACTGCAGGATGCATTCATTTAGATTGAGTACTGAGAGTACAAAGCAGGGTCACAAAAATAAATTTTTAAATTTTGGTCCCAAAAGAACTACACAGAAATCAGATAGATAGTTATGGCTACTCATGCCATTAAAAAGAAAGGAAAAAATAAAATAAAACAAGAGAGCAAGTAAGTATCATCAGTGGTGATTCACATTTAGAGGATGGATAATTTGACCTCAGTTTGGGCAAGTTAACAATTTAGTAAGATCTTGCCTCACATGAAAGAAAGAAAGAAAGGAAAGAAAGAAAGAGAAAGAAAGAAAGAAAAAAAGAAAGAAAGAAAGAAAGAAAGAAAGAAAGAAAGAAAGAAAGAAGGAAGGAAGAAAGAAAAAAGAAGGAAGAAAGAAAGGGAGAAAGAAAGAAACTTGTGGATTAGGTTTAGTTCTCAGATTCTGAATCAATTCCTAGGAAAACACATGGAGAGAGAGACACAGAAAGAGACAGACAGAAAATAACAGGACAGAGATAGGGAAAGAGACAAAGAGAGACAGAAAGAGATACATGGAGAGAGATAAGGGAGGGAGGGAAGGAAGGAAGGAAGGAAGGGGAGAGGAGGGGTGGGATGGGGGAGGGAGGACAATACAAGTGTGGAAAGGAGAAAGGGAAGAAGGAAAGAAGGGGGAGAAAAATCTATGCGTCGATCAGAGAAAAGATGCTTATAAGACATCTCAGGAATCAGCAGGAGTCCTTCACAAAGTACAGGTTAGGGTTTTTTTGTTTCTATATTTTACTATTGTTGTTTTCTTTTTTAAAGCAAATTTTATTTTATTTTATGCAACCCCCCTCAAGCCCCATCCTCTCCGTAGGTAAAAAGGCTTTTGTTTCCATTTTTCCTTCCATTTTCACTGTTTTTCTCTTGTCCCTTCCTTCCTTCCTTTCTCTCTCCCGCCTCCCTTGTTCCTCTGCCCATCTGAACACTCTCTTCCCATTTCCCAACATCTATTATTCATTTCAGTCTTTATATCCGTTTTTATCTTCTTTCTTTTCCCCCACTCTTTCGGTGTCTCTTCATTCTGGTGGTTTCTCTTTTTGTCCAAAAGATTTTAATGAGAGGAGGTCCCAGTTGTTGATTCTTTGTAGCCTTTCTCATGCAGTCTGGGTTTTATTCACTAGATCTTTGCCTACTCGTAGGTCCCCGAGGGTTTTAAAACCTTCTTTCTCCCCAGTAGATCCCCAGTAGACCTCCCAGTAGATCCATTTTGATTTTAGGTTAGTGTGTGGTGAGATATATAATTGTAGTTTCAATCTTCAGCATGTGGAAAGCTGGTTTTTCTAGCCCCATTTATTAAAGAAGTCATTTTTAATTTTTCCAGTGAAGGTGTACAGCTCCATTGTCAAGCATGTCTGGACTTGTTTCTGCATCCTCTGGTATGTTCTTCTGATTGTTAGGTTTATTCCTTCGCCATTACCACACCGTTTGTATTGCTTCTCAGAGCCTCAGAGGTATGAGTCTTTCACCCAAGGAGAGGACCTTGGAGAACCCCAGTAGAGCGGGCTTCCTGGGGATTTGCCTCCCCAGGATTACTTCATGGTTCTTAGCCATTCGGGGCCTCAGAGCCCCTTGATCCCTTGTCCAAGGTGGCCTGGCTGTGCTCAAACTGGCACCCAACCTTGGTATGGGCTCCATGATCCTGGATGTACCAACATGCATTGTACTAGTATTGATGTGCCAGGGAGGAGGCTTCCCCACAGATTGCAAAGGAAGAATTAGAGGCCAGGCATGTGATAAGTGCAATAAGAGATCAAAATAAGTTATCTACATATACCTACTCCCAAAACTGAATGTCAACATCATTTGCTGCACACATGTACTAAAACAAAAAAAACAAAACAAAACAAAAAACTAAAAAGAATACCATCCACCAAATGTTGATATGAGCATTATCCAAGCCAGTAGAGTCCTGCTTGAAAAACTAAAATAATAAAGGTACAGTAACCTTGCTTTAAAATCTACTTCTGTTTTTTGACCCTCCCATTCCTAATTTTCAAGCTTTTAACTTTCAACTGGATTTTTATCAACAGCATCCCCGGGCATCTGAGTTACAAAAAATGATATTTGATGTCCATAACTGTGTGAAGCAATCATGAGAATTATTTATCATCTCTCTAAATCTGTCTGCATATCTATCTATCCATCTCTCTGTTGTCATTCAACTTTGACTCAGTTACCCTAAAGAACCATGGCCAATATGAGAACTAAACTGCGAGGTAAGGAAAATTGGGAAATTTCTGTGTGTTTCGGAGGTTGACATTGAGCTCGCCATGCCCCTGTGAAGTCCTCTCCCCTTTCCCTCCAGCACTAAGATTTCCAGGCCTGGGTCAGCCTGTCAGCTGACAATGCCTGAGGGGGGTTATTTCTCCTTCACACTTTGCTCAGTTTTGTCTGCCGTAATTCTAGAAAGCATAGTGTGGACTTCTCTCAAGTCGCCTGTCTTGCCTCGATTTGAGACTGCCTCAAACTTCGGGAGCTATAATTACTCAAGAGCAATTATTTCAGAACTTCTATTCTAGCGCTTGAGTTCCTCCCAACTAGTGACAATCTTTTTGTTTGCTTATTTGTTTTGTTTTGTTTTATTTTTGGAGCCAGGGTCTCACTTTGTAGTTCAGGCTGACCCTGAGTTCACTGTGTAGCCCAGGCAAGCCTCAAACTCAGCAGTCCTCCTGCCTCTGCCTCTTGAATGCTGGAATTACAGGCATGAGCCACCACTCCTGGCGTTGTGGTATGTGGTACAGATTGCTGGTGGGCGTGTGACACCATGCATGGTATTGTTGCATATGGTTACCAGGGATGGAATCAGGGATCTTGTGCTTGATAGGCAGGTGCAGGAACCACTGAGCTAAATCTCTGGCCCCTTTAGTGACCATCTTAAGAGAATAATGCCAAGTTGCTGCAACTCATTGCATAGCTACAAAACATTGGAATTCAGCCATAATCATATCCACATTTTAAAAGTTCAACAAAATATTTTCTTATTTATTATTTTACCTGATACTTAAAAATTAAAATAAGTGCCCGAACATTTTCTCATATGGGGTTTCTCACTTCTATCATTGAGATTTCTTAGGCTTCTTGTTCATCCCCAGTTATCCAAGTAATTAAAAAAAATACTCTTTTGATTGTGAAATTTTGAATGGGAGTGTTGGTCTTCTCTTGTCTGAGCATATTATTTCTGTCATAACTATAAGAATTTTTGATTAATTCACTCAAGACTACATAGGTAAAGGTGATCAGTGGGCCTGCAGTTACAGTGTATTCCTTGTATTATGCTATTTAAAAAAGTATAGGATTTCATAACAGGAAGATGAGCTAAATTTTCACATACTATTCCTAACTAGCAGTGTCACACAAACCTTGTTATTTAGCAAGGTCATCGCCCTTGTAGATATTCCCTTGTTGTGCAGATATCAAGAAGATAAACGTGTTAGTGGAGAAACAAAGCTATTCTACAAACTATTATGCTCTTTCAATCTCAAATTATTTAATAATAAATCAGGATTAAAATTTTAATTTTATAAACTTAGATTAAGAAATGAGAGTGATTTATGTTTCAATCTTTCCATATTAAGTACATTTTTGCTGTCTGGCTATAAATATGTTCTGAAAGACACTTTAAAATTAAAATTTAGAGAACATGTTGTCAGTGACCTAATACTTGTTTCAAAGAGAATAGTTTTATTGATATAAGATTGGATTATTTTTATATTTTTTAAAAAGATAAATAGACGGTGGATGTGTAAAAATACATGATTTGTAAGTCCTACCAGAAAAAGATAGCCCAGAGAAGGTCCCTGGACCCTCTGGGATCGGCACGTGTGACCAAATCCACTTGGCTCCTTCCTCCATCCTAGCCACAGCACAGCTTTTGGTTTTGTTCTGTTTCTGAAGAATTTAACTTCTCCTAGGTGACCATGATGGTCCAGGAAAACCGATTTGGTCCCGGAAGTAAAATTATTATACTAGCTGAGTGAGATGGTGCTTCTCTTTTTACAAATTGTGTATGAATAGAACTGTGGTATAATTATTATTATTATATTATTATATTTTTTTTTGAGATAGGGTCTCACTTTGTAGTCCATGCTGGCCCTGAGCTCACTATGTAGCCCAGGCAAGCCTCGAACTCAGCAATCCTCCTGCCTCTGCCTCCCGAGTGCTGGGATGACAGGCGTGAGCCACCATGCCCAGCACTGTGGTATGTGGTATTGATTGCTGGTGGGCGTGAGTCTCCACACCCAGCATTGTATGTGGTTACCGGGGATCGAACTCAGGACCTTGCGCTTTCGAGGCAGGCACCGGAACCACTGAGCTAAATCTCCAGCCCTGTGGTATAATTATTACTTGTAATTCAAGGGAAACACAAATGGCAAACTTTTGAAAGTTTCTGCTCACAATGAACAGGCACATATTCTATGGGCATTATTATCCTCTAAATGTTTTATGAATTTTTACCTGAAACAACAGTAGCTGCTTTCAGAACATTACAGAAGCAAAGATACTGACAGATCAGATGGAAAGAAAACATGACTTGTGATACTAAGAAACTTAGACGGTCTATGTTAGTAATTTTGATTGGGTAAAGAGTTAATTCCTCTTAATTTTAAAATTCATAGACAAAGATTTATAGTATACGTACCTGAAAGCTGTCCGATGAATATAAAGATTACAGAATGCCTGCTTTATAATCCAAACACTCTAATTGGCTGTAAAGAGCAACTGATCAAATAAAGTAACGTTGCAAGAGACAGAAAATGTGAAAATTGATGACATTATTGTATGGACGGCATGATTCTTTCCTGACAAATCACATTGGAAAATTATTTTTTTAAAGTTTGTTGCTCTGGTTGAGTGAAATCAAATAAAACTGAGATATTAGAGGTTAGGGGTTATAACTCACTCTTTATTAGCACATGCCACATCTTAATCAGTTAATAAACATTCAAAATAAAAAGAATAATCATTATGAAAACATTTATGTATAAAGTTACAAAATGCATGGGTTAATATTAAGGATAAGGGTGCAATAATTATTAAAACATTGCTATAGTTACAATATAATTCTACATAACTTTTGGACAATGATGAAATAAAGTAAAAATCAATGTGGGAAGCGGCTCAGCATGGTGTGACTGGACCAGGCATTTATGCCTGGGGTTTTGGGGAATAACTCCTGAGACAGGGGCCTGCACTTTATGTTGCTTCCCCGAATATACCAGAGGATCTGCTCTAACAAGGAGCTGCCCTGGGTTGCCGCCAGAAAACATGTCCTGGCCACGGGAAAATTCTCCTATTCCTGTGCTGGGCCCGCTGACCATTGTCTCTCAAGTTAGCAACATATTGTTTCTCTTCCAGTTTCTACATGGGCTAAGACAGAGTTTCATAGAGTTAGCGGAATGTTGGATGTACTTATTCTTCTGGTATTATTCTACTGAAAAGTTAAGCATTAATAGAAAGTAGTACAAGGAAGTGAGACTTAGGGAAAAGATTTAAGAGAATTGTAGTTTAACATTTTGAGAAATTGATTCCAGTCTTATGATCATCATGCTTATAGTTAACATTTGTTTCTGTTCTCGTTTCTAAGAAATGTACTGATCTCTTGATTACCTGCTTTTGTTTCTACCAACCAAACGATAAATGTATAAGATCATAGTAACCACTGTTGACGCCATGTTACCCTTCTAAATCAGTATAAATATAGCCTGATCAATAAACACTGAGAGGTCCTCCCGATCCCATCTTTGTCTGTCTTGTGTTTTCTTAATCCTCACCCCCCGACTCAGGCACTGTCCGATTGCCGGCAGGCCCCGGCAAAACAAGTACAAATTAAATGTACTCTATGCATGAGGCAAAAGGAATTTGAAAAATCCAAATTATTCATAACCTTCATTAGCTTACCGTGTTAAGTGACAGATTATGCATCCGACTGTAGGTCTTAAGAGAAAAATCTGATTTTATTACACTCATCTATTTTAAACACAAAATTAAATATTAAAAGAAAAGAATCTGATTCTTAAAAGTTGAGCATCAAGTTAGTGAGGCTACTCATTAGAAAACTTCAACTTTTTCTTTTTCATCTTATTTTGCCCTACTTTTCCTTCCCTCTCCTTTCTTTACCATTTCTCCTTTCGCTGCTCAGGGCTCCCTGCGTTCTGATCATTTCTGGCATGTCCTCCTCCGGCGATACTCCATGTTTTAGACTAATCTCTCTCGTCTGTCTTCAAATTATACTTGCTCTCAGCAACGCAGTCTCGTTGCAGAGAGTTCATAAACTATTCCACCCTGCAGTGGAATTGAAAAAAATATGTCACCTCAAGGCAGAATGTGAAACACTCTTCAGAGACATTTGAGAGCTCCTCGTCTTGTACAGTAAGTGGACCTGTGGTTGGATGCGGTGGATACAAACCAGTGGGGAGAATGGAGAGTCAGCCCACTCGCTCAGATCAGCCCCGGCAAATCTAGAGATAATTAGGGAAGAAATGTCCCAAGGGTAGTCCTTAAGCCCTCTCTGTAGATTAGATTATTCTATTTTTGTCTGTGACAGCATGAAAAATTAATCTCACATGTAAAGTGAGAAATAATATAATAATGAGAAAACTACTTTTCATCATTTATTACAATTCTAAGAAATCCAACAGTAATCTTTCAAAGAGTGACAAACATTATATTGAGGAACATACAAAGTGTGTACAAGTGTGTGTGTTTGTGTGTGTGTTGTTCTGAGCACATTACTGACAGGCTCAATATAACATATTTTTCACGTTTAAATGATAAATGTACTGAATTAGACTTTTAAAACTATATTTAGATGCTTTTGGACTGGAAAATGTGTGCACCCCAATGACTTGAGCAATTTAAAGCAAATTCAACAAAGTTTCTCATAAGTAGTGGTTTATATATTAAAGATTTAGATCTTGAAAAATATGTACATGTGAATTTCTATTTTAGAAATGCTTTGGGAGTTTTGAGCTATAAAAATGAGAATATTCCATTTTTTATTTGCTTTTGTTACTCTTCCTATCTGAACTCTCATACTTTTGTAAAATAATAGTGCAGAAGAGAAGCGATTTCAGAAACTGTGTTCTTGCACAAAATTCAGGTCTAAACTCAGAGCTATATTTCATCTTCCACAATTAGTGGTTGTTATGTAAGTTAATTTACTGTGGTAAATATTTATAATCTGTGTGCAAGTACATGCGTGTATAATCTCAGGTAAGTTAATTATGTTAAACATTACCAAATATTAAAAAAAAACTTTCATTTCCTATGATTGTAAGAATAGTGAGCTGAATTAAAAGGGATGGGCTACAGATATAGCTCAGTGGTTCCTGCTCCTGTCTAGCAAGCGCAAGGTCCCTGGTTTGATCCCTGGTAACCACACACAACAGTACTGGGCAAGGTGACTCACGCCCACCAGCAATCAGTACCACATACCACAGTGCCAGGTGTGGTGGTTCACGCCTGTAATCCCAGCACTTGGAAGGTAGAGACAGGAGATCTGCTGAGTTTGAGGCTTGCCTGGGCTACATAGTGAGCGCAGGGTATAAATGAGGACCTGAAATCTACCCTGCTATATTTTCTTAATAATTCCTTACAAGTTCTCTGGTAAAAGTGTGAATAATCACATACATTCTTCATTTCTTACTAATATCTACTTCTTACTAAAGCAATAAAATGGAGCACCTCAAAGTAATGTATTTTGAAACTGTCATTTTTTTTGTAATATTATACAAGAACACTTTTCACTGACTGGAACATTTAATAACTTTGCCATCAGGTTAGCTACTAGTGACTTTTGATATTTAATAATTGAGATATGATCAGTATAATTGAAAGGGAAGATTTTCTTCTTATTCTATTTTCACTAATAAAAGATAAATTTAAATAAACATGCATGGCTAACAGTCGCTGTATTGCATAACACAAGTATTTATTATTATTAAGAATAACAGATGTGACCTGCTTTATTTTTCTGTCATCTCAGAATAAATACAACCTCTGAACACGATGGAAGTCAGGAAGACAGTAGTATTTTTTATTCTGAAATCATGAACTGAAAGCATAATAATAATTCTTCACATATATGAGCAACAGGAAATATAAAGTACAGTTAACAGAATGGAAATATATAATAGTAGATGAATGTTGCATATAAAAATGAGCTGTCTTCATAATGATCAAATTTAAATGCTTTCTGTGGATTTTTTCCTTTCCTTTCCTTTTTCCTTTCTTTTATTCTTTTCCTTTCTTTCCTTCTTTCTCTTTCTCTCCCTCTTTCTTTTCTTTCTTTCTTTCTTTCTTTCTTTCTTTCTTTCTTTCTTTCTTTCTTTCTTTCTTTCTTTCTTTCTTTCTTTCTTTCTCTTTCTTTCTTTCTTTCTTTCTTTCTTTCTTTCTTTCTTTCTTTCTTTCTTTCTTTCTTTCTTTCTTTCTTTCTTTCTTTCTTTCTTTCTTTCCTCCCTTTCCTTTCCCTCCTTCCTTCCCTCCCACCTTCCTTCCTTCCTTCCTCCTTCCTTCCTTCCTTCCTTCCTTCCTTCCTTCCTTCCTTCCTTCCTTCCTTCCTTCCTTCCTTCCTTCCTTCCCTGAGACAGGATCTAAATATGTACATCAGGCTGGACTTGAACTCAGTATATAGTCCAGGTAGCCTTGAATTCATTCTTGGCAACCTTCTTGTCTCAGCCTCCTGAATTTGGGAATTCTAGGCATGGTTCCCAACACTGGGCTCCAAGACTTTGGAAGGGAGAGAGTGTGTGATGTTCATTGTCCATTGTGCCCTTTTTGTTCCTCTATTGCTTGGAGGAACCTGAACTCTGATATTAGCATTTATTTTCAGTGTTCTTATCTTCCATTAAGGAAATTAATTTTTATTTTTAATTTTTACTTAAATTTGAAATATATATATATATATATATGTGAGATTTATAAAAGCATCTATCAAATCAGATAGGAAATAAAGATTATATTTAAAACTCAAATTAGTAATTTGTTAAAGTGTATTTATTACATGTCTTTTAAAGGAGAAAATTAGATAACTACTCTTTCCCTTTGTAATCAAATAAAGGTATATTTTTTTTAAATGGATTGTTTTGGAGATTACGCATCCTGTACATCTACCAAGTCCCCATGAGGGATGCCATCATTATGAACTGCAAGTATGAGTTAAATATTTACACATATAAAAAAATGGGAAAAAGTGAAGAACTAAAGTAAATAGTAAATAAATGCATCTCTAAATTGTATGTTTTGCAAAAGCTTTAACTTAATTTTATATGGGGAAAAATCTCATATTTTGTCATCACTGAGATGAATAAAAAGAGAAAAAGAATAAAATAAAATAAAAAGTTGGTTTATGAGTTTAAATGACTCAAATTTAGCATTCTATGTGGCTGAGTAATACTTCATTTTATAAAAACTGCATCTTCTACACCGTATCATTTCTGCAGTATGAGAAAATGAAGATGTACATGAGTAAAAGGAAAAAAAAATGGTAAAGAAATGGAAAGAAAGCTTTTCTTTTTTTTTAAATAGGGGTGTGGGTTGTAGGAAGGGCAGGCGATGAGAGAAATGAGAATCAAGGTGTATCATGTACTGCTACAAACTCTCAATGTTGCATGTGATCATAATATGTGTGTGTGTGTGTACACCAATAAAATAAATTTTTAAAAAGTTCAGCATTGATGATCTGATACTCTATCTAGAGGATCCTAAAAACTCAACCAAAAGACTGCTAGACTTAATTACCAAATTTGGTAGTGTTGCTGGATACAGGGTCAGTGCTCAAAAATCAACAACCTTTGTCTACACAAACAACAGACTCACTGAAATAGAATTGAGGAGTCAATCCCTTTCACAGTAGCACCCAGAAAAATGAAATATCTAGGAATCAACCTAACAAAGGAAGTGAAAGACCTCCACTCTGAAAACTATAGGACTCTGAAAACTGAGATAGAAAAGGAAACCAGGAAGTGGAAAGATATCCCTTGTTCCTGGGTCGGGAGAACCAACATCGTCAAAATGGCTATACTCCCACAACTACTATATAGATTCAATGCAATTCCAATTGAAATTCCAACAGTGTACTTCACAGAGCTAGAGAAAATAGTACAAAAATTCATCTGGAAACACAAGAAACCTAGAATAGCAAAAGCAATTCTAAGCAACCACGACATGGCAGGGGGTATTACAATCCCCAATTTAAAACTCTACTATAAAGCCGCTGTGATAAAAACTGCATGGTACTGGCAAAGTAACAGACCCAAGAACCAGTGGAATAGATTAGAAGACCCAGAAACAACTCCAGATACACTAAGCCACCTTATCTTTGACAAAGGAGCCAAACATCCCCAATGGAAGAAAGACAGCCTATTTAACAAATGGTGCTGGAAAAACTGGGCTTTAGCCTGCCAAAAGCTAAAGCTAGACCTATCTCTTTCACCATGCACAAAACTAAACTCACAGTGGATACGAGACTTAAACATTAAAACAGAAACAATAAGCCTGCTGGTCAACAGGCTTGGTAAAACTCTTGGAGACATTGGCTTAGGCAGAGACTTTATGAATAAAACCTGTCTAGCACAAGAACTAGCAGAAAGAATCAACAAATGGGATCTCATTCTACTGAAAAGCTTCTGCACAGCCAAAGAAATCGCTGGCACTGCTAGAAGACAACCAACAACATGGGAAAAATCTTTACTAGCTGTTTATCAGACAAAGGGTATTATCTACAATATATAAAGAACTCAAACAGATCAGCCTCCCCAAGTTTAAAGACCCAATTCAAAAATGGGCATCTGAAATGAACAGACACTTCTCAGAGGCAGAAGTCAAAGCAGCCAAGAAACATATGAAGAAATGTTCAACATCAC
>PVIC010002871.1:0-73490 GCA_004025085.1 Thryonomys swinderianus
TATAATGCTGGGCATGGAGACACGCCCACCAACAATCAACACCGCATACCACAATGCCGGACGTGGTAGCTCACGCCTGTAATCCCAGCACTCGGGAGGCAGGGACAGGAGGATTGCTGAGTTCGTGGCGGCTTGCCTGGGCACCGTAGTGAGCTCAGAGCCAGCCTGAACTACAAAGTGAGACCCTGACTCAAAAAGCAAAAAAACCACTTATAACTCAATGACGCAAAGATGAAGTATAGAAAGAACACTCTGACTCAATTACAAGGAGATAATACAATTTTCAAACAGGGAAAATATTTAAATCAACACTTTGTCAAGAGATATATGTGAAGACCTTGGTTCAGTGCCAACTGCCACACACACAGGTGGGTACACACACACACATACACACTCCAGATATGAATGGCCAATGAGCGTATGAAAAGGAGTTGACATCACTGGTCATCAAGAATATTCAAATGGGCTGGAGATTTAGCTTAGTGGTTCTGGTGCCTGCCTCACAAGCGCAAGGTCCTGAGTTCAACCCTGGTAACCACATAGAATGCTGGGCACGGTGACTCATGCCCACCAGCACTCAATACCACATACCACAGTGCCAGGTGTGGTGGCTCACACCTGTAATCCCAGCACTCGGGAGGCAGAGACAGGAGGATTTCTGAGTTTGCGGCAGCTGGCCTGGGCTACATAGTGAGCTCAGGGTCAGCCTGAACTACAAAGCGAGACCCTGTCTCAAAAAAAAAAAGAAAAAGAAAATTCAAATCAAGAACATTAACCAGTGGCAGGGAGGGTCTTGTGCAACAGGAACCCTCCATACTACTGGTGAGAACCAGGAAGGTGTGGTCACTCTGGGACCGGTCTGCCTCACAAAGTCACTATGTGACACAGCAGTTCCATGCCTAGGGATCTACTCAAGAGAAGTGAAAACTAAGTCCATGTGGAACCTTGTGCATAAATACCCAGAGCAGAATTATTCCTTGCTTGAAAGTGAAGACAACCCAACACCCACAGACCAGTGACTGGGAGAACTGAATACAGTATGTCTGCATAATGCAATATCATGGAGTCATGTAAAGGAATGCATACAGATCCTGCAATGACATGGATGGATCCTGCAAACATCAAGACATGAAAGGGCACCTAGTGTTTGTTTCTGTGTGTGTATGATGCTCAGAAGGGCAATTATGGAGACAAAAAGATGTGTGGTAGTCGTAGGGTCAGGATGGGACAAGGAAGTGAGTAAAATGGGTATGAAGTTGCTTTTCAGGGTGATGGTAATGATTTCAAATAAAACTGTAGCCTGGCATGGTGGCGCACACCTGTAATCCCAGTAGGAAGATAGTTAGGAGTTTGAGGCCAGCCTGGGCTACACAGTGCCTCTGAGACCAGCCTGGCAGGTGTGCACCACCACACCCACCTCTCTTTTCTTTATAAAGTACCAGTCTCGGGTGTGTGGCTGTGAAAAGGAAACAGAAGGTGCTGAGCAGGGAGAGGACGAAGGACCTCAGAACAGCAGAGACAGAGCAGGTGGGAAGGGCTAGCGAGCCTTGATGAACACAGCCCGGCCTCCTCCCTGAGCATCTCCCAGACTCCAACTCCTGGAGGGTTGGGGATTCCCAGGCGGGGAGCCCCAAATTATTTTAGGGAAATTTTGCATCCCATATGTACACCCAACACTGCCTCTAGACCAAACAAACCCTGTGCTTCACACATTCCCTCTTTCAAACCCAAACAGATGCTGCCAAGAAGGATAAAACTCATCTGCTTCAAACTCACCCAACAGTGGGTGCTAGTGGCTCGCTGTCCTCCTGTCTGTCTCCAGTCGTAGAAACTAAACCTTGTTGGGGAAGAGGGTCAACATCTCCATGACCAGAGGGGGTCTTCCCTGTCTCTGCAGGTGTGGGTAGGGGAACCCTCAGGGTTGGAGAGCTAGGCCAGCACCTTGGGCCTGGGTGCAGACATGGTGGTGACAGAGGTGTGTTCTCAGCTGTCTGCTTCTTAGGCAGGTGCCACTGAGCACTCAGCATGTGGCTGGGAACCCTAGGGAACCATCTCGTTTCGACTTGCTACCATGTAAATGGTACCAGTGGCGTCTGTCCTGAGTAGCCAAGATAGGGAAGCTTAACATTCACGGGTCCCTGGAGGGGGACTGGCCACTTAGATATCTGTCTGCCCCTGGCTGGCACCTGAAGGTCCCCTCCTCTCAGCAAAGGCAGTGTCCACAAAACCAGGGGCTCTGTACAATGCAGGCAACAATGACTTTGGAACCCCATCCTGCGTGACACCAGCCAGCAAATGACGAGGATGCAGCGCCCCCTTCCGGACCCTCACCTGTCCCTCCCTCCCACCCAGAGCTGGACGGAGCCCTCTCTCCTCAGCAGAATGCAGAGCAGTGACAGCCATGTCCCTTCCCAGGATGGGCCTTGAGGGGCCTGGCAGCTCCTCCTCTCACTCTTGGGCTGCAAACTTCAATGGCCAACGCAACAAAACAGAAATAAAATTCCACGAATAGGATACTAGGACACCAGGCTGAAGCCTTCAGCCCTGCCCAGCCCAAAGCAGCAAAAACTTCCTGTAGGGACTGTCCTCCTGCCCAGATCCAAGCTGTCCTGTCCTCTACAGAGAACCACCACAGGTCCCAGCACCGCCTTCCACAAAGTTAATCAGTGATGCTCTCAGTTCTGGTCCAGGGGACATTTTCCACCTGCTCTTAGCCTGTCATAGGCCACTGCAGAGACCTGTAGCCCAGGTTGGCCTTGAACTCACAGCGCTCCTCCTGCCTCAGCCTCCTGAGTGCTGAGTGTCGGATTACAGTCATGTGCCAACACACACAGTGACTTCATTTTAAACAGACCCGAGTCCCAGGCCAACCAGAGGGAGAGGCCTGTGGAAGGTGGGGACTCAGGCTCTGCACCTGCCTTCAAGGGATGGGGAGCCAACTGAGCCTGAATCCACTCCACTGGCCCCATCCTCCTCTAGAGAGGACCTTCCCCATCTCCCACCTGGTGGGCAGGGGTCAGCCCCCCATGTCACACTGGGTGCAGCTGCCATTTAGATGATGCAGGGGACTCAGGTCTGGGCACACTAGGAGGAAGGTAGGGTGAGCTTGGGTTCCAGGGGTGCGGAGTTCAGGGCCCCTGTCCCCCACCACACCTGCTACAACCTCTCTAGGGAAAGCTTAGTCCTGAGCTGCTGTTCAGATGCTGCTGTTTTCTGGCAGATAAGGGCCTTGGGCAAGTCACCTGGCTGCCTCAATTTGCCTGGAGGCAAAAGAGGAGCCTGATCCTTATGAGAACCCAATGAGGTCAGGGCTGCACAGTCCTCACACACACATTTGGTCTTGGCATGCATTTAGTGTCCCCCAAATCCTGCGTTAAGCCAGGCACGGTGCCTGTAGTCCCAGTTGGTCAGGAGGCTGAGGCTGGAGGGTCATTTGAGTTCAGAAGTTTGAGGCCAACCTGGGCAACAGAGTGAGACTCTGCTTTAAAAACAAAACAAAACAAAACAAAACTTTAAAGCACTGGGGAGGCTGAGGCAGGAGGATCCCAAATTCAAGGTCAGCTGGGACTACATACGCATAGAGAAACCCTGTCTCAGAAAGAGAGGGGGAGAATACATAGACTGAGGTATAGGTAAAGCTCTTGCCTGGCCTTGGGTTCCATTCCCAACAACCCAGAAAAATCACAGTCACAACAAACCCAAAGAAGCCCACATTTGAACTGCAGCCAGTGCAGGTCTCCTCATCCCTGCTGCTCCTTCCCCTGTGGGGCTGAGCCTGGAACACTTGTCCCTCCTTCTGGGTTCCACCCCTTCCCCGCTCCCTTTGGCCTGGGGCCTCACACAGTCAATTTGTCATGAGTGCCGCTCCTGTGTCCATCCCCAACCCTGTCCTGGCAGGACGGCCTGATGGTGGCTTCTCAAAGTCCTGGCAGCTCTGACATTCTCGGAGGTCCTCTGATCTTGCCATGCAGGGAACGGGGTGAGGACACACAGGGACTTCTCTTGAACTCTGGTCCAGAATCCCACCGCTGGTCTTCCTGGGGACACCTGACCAGTCCACCTGACTTCACCTTCCTGATCTGGACCAGTAGAGAACGGTCCCCAGTCCAGCTATGTGGTGGCTGTGTGGTGGGTGTGCCTATAATCCCAGCACCATGGCAGGTTAAGGCAGCAGGATCACAACCAGGTCCTAACCCAGCAGCAAAGCCTGGCGAGAGAAGCCTTCGCAGTGGACCAAGCCATGACAGCCCCGCAGGTCACAGCCACTCTGCTATCTGCCCCCCTCAGCCTCCATGCCAAGCTGCACCCCTCCCCACCGTGCTGTGTGCAGAAGTGGCCTGGCCATTCGTGCCCTAGCCAATGTCCAGCCAGTACACGAGTCCCACACTGTGGCCTGAGTTCCCTTCCTCCGAGAAGCCACGCTGACCACTGCAAGTCACTGCCACCACGTCCACCTGTAATGTCCTCTTTGCTGCCACACTAGAAATGACCTTGTCTGTGGTTCATATCCTTGAGATTTCTCTGCCCAAGTCCCAGACCCCAGCCCCAGGAGGAAGGGGTCCTGAGCAGCAAGAGTCCTGCCACTGCTATCGGCTGTATGCAGTACTAGTGGAGTAACTCACTTGACCAAGCTTCTGGGAAAGGAAGAGGGGCTGAAGGTGCACACTGATTCTGAGTCTACCCCAAAAGAGCAGGAATCTCAATAGGGTGTGGTGCCTCAGCCTGTAATTCCACACTCGGGAGGCTGAGGCAGGAAGATCACCATCAGCTATGTAGTGAGCTATGTAGTGGGCTATGTAGTGAGTTCTAGGTCAGCCTGAACTACACAGCAAGGCCTTGTCTCAGAAAACCCTAACCAAAACAGGAGGACTCCTAACAGCACACGAGGTGCCAGGCCCCATGCTAGGCTCTTCTGGTGGTCTTTTACATTTACCTGCTCTGTGATAGAACCATAGATGCATTTTGCACATGTCAACCTGAGGCCCAGAGTGGCCCTGGCATCTGTCCCGAGGTCATCAATGAGACCCAGCCCAGCCTGGAAGTCGTTCCCAGGTTGCCAGACCTCCCATGTCACGTAGTGCCAGATTAAGGCAAATTGTGTCCCCTGCCTTGGTTTCCCATTCGTGCACTGAGGATGTGAGTAAGTGGCCTCTGATGGCATGTGATGTCATCTGGCAGACAGGGCTGTCACCTGGCAAGTCTTAGGGCCAAAAGAGGAAGTGAAGCACCAAGGCTTCCCAGCCCCAGTCCCCAGCTTCCGGCCAGCTGGGGGAGTCACCTCCTTTCACCATTTCCCCAGAAACTCCCCAGGCAGTGCCCATGTGCCTGCAGCCCAAATACCCTGCCTCCTCTGCAGGTGTGGTAGCTCAGGGCTGCCCTCTGGGCACTCAGAAGGCTGAGGCATGAGGATCAACAGAGTCCAAGTCCAGCCTGGGCTGCATAGCAAGACCTGGTCACCAAAAACACAACAACAAAATCTCCCCTGTCCTCTGAGGCTCCCTCTGGCATTGGCCACACCACTGCCCTCACAGCTTTGGGCAAAGTACACCGGTCTTTCTCTTTTTAATCTTCAATGTGTTGTCTCACTGAATCATTTAAGAAATGAACATCTGGGGCCAGAGGGTTAGCTCAGTGGTTCCAGTGCCTGCCTCGCAAACGCAAGGTCCTGAGTTCGATCCCCAGTAACCACATACAATGCTGGGCGTGGAGACTCAGGCCCACCAGTAATCAATACCACATACCACAGTGCCGGGTGTGGTGGCTCACGCCTATAATCCCAGCACTCGGGAGGCAGAGACAGGAGGATTGCTGAGTTCAAAGCTTGCCTGGGCTACATAGTGAGCTCAGAGCCAGCCTGAACTACGAAACGAGACTCTGCCTCAAAAAAAAAAATTGCTTTTAAGACCAAATGAGAATGGAATGTTTCTTTTTATTTAGACTCATTTTTTTTTTTTTTTTTTTTTTGTGGTGGTGGTGGCAGTGGTTGTTTTTTGAGACAGGGCCTCACAGCGACCCTCCTGGAATGGCTGGCGTGCACCACCGTGCCCAGCTGCTATCCTATCCTCACTTCATGAGGAAACCGAGACTCTGAGAGGCAGAGGCAGGTACCCACGCGGTCAGCAGTGCATGGGGAGCGGGACCCTCCCTGCCTCCCACCCACCTTCTTCTGCCTGCTGCAGCTGGTCAGAGCCCTGGGGAGCTGCACCACCCCTCAGAGTATGTGTGAACGGGGCCTGCCCCGCCTGCATGTGGGGCCCTGTTGGCACTGTGTTTCCACACCTTGACGTCACGGTCACTCTGCTGGGAAGGTGTTTCAACACCCGCACTGGTGCAGCAACTTCCCTGCACCTCAGCATGGGAGCCCAGAAGGCACCAAGGAGGCCCCAAATTCTAACTGCAGGGACATATGTGCAGTGGGCCAGTGGAGACAGTGGCCTGCTGGGCTGCAGGCCCCCACCCGGAAACCACACTCATTCTCTGTGTGGAGTAGGCCATGACAGCCATGTGGGAGAGCGCCCACACACAGCAGGGGCCCACAGCACCCTGGGGAAACCCTGCTACTGCTCAGCTGGGGACTCTGACACAGACTGCTGTGGTGGGCGGTGCTGAGCCCCAGGCGCCTGCTCTGTCCATCTTAGTCCCCAGTCCATTGCGTCAAAGTCCCACTCAACCAACCGCTGCCTCCTCCAGGAAGCCTCCCAGGGACTCTGCGTAAGAACTCCCAGGCTCCTCCTCTGCCCCAGGCTTGGGTGCCTTGCACCCCCCTCCCCCACCCCTGAAGGCCCCGAGTGGGAACTCAACTTCCTCTTTCCTCCAGTACCTTCCCCAGGGCATTTGGACATCCTCAAACCAGAAATACTAGGCTGTTCCCTGCAGTCTAGCCCCTGGCCCTGCTGCTCCCTGGCCTTCCCAGGGCTGATGCTGACTGTGTGGTTGACAATTAATGTTTTCCTAGTACTGACTATGGTCTAGGGAGACAGCCAAGGTGAACCAGAGGGAGAGTAACAAGATCCAGCCCTTCCGGAGGCCCATGGCCTGAACGCCTCACAGCTCCATGAACCAGTGGAGCTTCTTCTCTGCACAAACCTGTTTAACTTCAACTTTCTGTTACATGCAACTAAAAAGGTCCCCATTGACAGCACCTAAGACAAGTAGCTTATCACAAGGTCACAGGGCTATGGAGTAGAGTTGAAACTCCCATTTATAATCCCAGCACTTGGGAGGCTGAGGCATGAAAATCTCAGAGTTCTAGGCCAGCCTAGTCTGTACAGCAAGACCCTGTCTCAGAAAACAAAAACAAAGCCCGTGTGGTGGCTCACACCTATAATTCCAGCATTCAGAAAGCAGAGGCAGGAGAATTGCTGTGAATTTGAGGGTAGCCTGGGCTATATAGTGAGTTCATGGCCAGCCTGAACTACAAAGTGAGACCCTGTCTGAAAAACACAAACAAAATACCTGTCCGTTATTTACTCTTCTCATGCATCTGCCCCCATTTCGCTGTCAGCTGTCAACCATCACCCCTAACACATGTGCAGTTATTTGTCTAGTTTTATGTTGTTTGACTCCCTCCCCCAACAGAAGAGCAATGTTTTGTCTGGTTTATTACTTTTGAATTCCTAGAGACAACGCATGCTTGGCATGCAGCAGGTGCCCAATATGTGCTCATGAAGTAATAGAATGACTAAATGACGTGCATGAGGTCATAGGGTGCTGAAAGATCCCTAGCTCCCCAGCCATCTCACGGGTGAGGACCCGAGGTTTCAGGAGGAAGAGTCTCATCTAGGGTCCCCACCCCACAGCTGTCCTGCTCACTCCTACCTGCTATACCCTAAAACAAGGCTGCTCAGCCTCTAGGTCAAGCTCCAAATGATACTGGACAGATGTTCCAGCATCTGCTGGCCAGGGCTTTGTGTCACCAAAGGGGAAAGTCCTTTCTTTCAGGGTTCTGTGAGGCTTACACGAAAGAGAAGTAGGGAATGTCCTGAGTGAGTGAAGCACTGGCCCCTCTCTCCTCCACTAAAGGGGGTTTCTCAGGGCACAGTGCCCACTGGGGACCATGCTCAGGCTCCCCCTTACCCCCAGGGGTCTATGGACATTAAGGTTCTTCTCAGGGCATTTCAGAAGGAAATGAAAGAAGCGGAAGCTGTCATTGTCAGGTGCCTCCTGGCAGGGTGGGGGGCAGGGAGAGGCCAGGGAGTGGGGGCAGGGTGCCTGCATCTCCTTTGCCCAGGGCCTGACCAAGCTTCCTGTCCTCTGCCCTGGGCAGAGCCAGTGGTATTAGTGGAAACTGCACTATATTCCCAAAGCTCTGGACAGTTGTGCCCTCCACGGGCCTCGGTTTCCTTGGCTACGGAGCTAGCGGAACTAGCACTCTGAGAGCTCTCCTCCCAGGCTGTGGTGGGACGTCACCCCCAAGGGTCTGGGAAGTGAACCTCTGTGGAAAACATCTGTGCCCACAGCCAGTACAGGCCCGGCGCCTTCCAGGGGAAGAGCGGGTCCCCCAAAGCTCATCTACCCAACAGCAGACACTGACATCCCCAACCATCCCAGGGACCCTCACCTCGCAGGCCACCCTGCCCCCAATTCTCCAGGCTGCCTGGCCTGGCCATACTCACAGTGTCAAGGAGGGGCTTTGATCCCCAGAGCCCCAAGCACGGCTGCGTCCTCAGCCCCTGGGGACAAGCGACAGTGGGCCCTGCCCAGGCCCTGACGTCTGACTTCCTCCCCACTCCACAGGCGTCCAGGAAACCACACCCCAGGACAGGGTGTCAGCCACCCCGGGGCCCCTGGTTCACAAGCCGCCTACTCTCCACCAAGCCCCTGGACACTGCCAGTCCCAAAGGCTTCCTGGACAGGCCCCAGACCATAAATAATACATCGACCTCCCTGCCAGGCTCTCGTGACCGATCGCGTTTCGGGGCCACTCGAGTTTCTGGATTCTGCTTTGTCCAGAGCACCAGGACTCTGGCCACCAAGGGCACTATGTTGTCACCATCAGCCAGTCCCATCCAGAGCTGGCAGGGCAGAGACAGCATGAGAGGCACCCTGGAAAGAGGGCGCCCTACTTACTATGAAAGCAGCTCAGGCCTAAATGGGACCCGGTGGCGGGGACAGGGCAGGGCCAGTGCAGAGCCAGCTACATCTCCCCTGGGGCTAGCCAGGGCCTCTCAGACGCAGCTCTGTCCTCACATAGGACCACCTCCTAGACAGCCCCTCGCTCTTCCCACCGGCCTGGGTCCCATCTGAAGGCCACAGCTAGGGAGCTGCCGGTACTGGACACTGGACACCACCTCCTGTAGATGGAGTCAAGATAATATCTGGCTCTTTGTGATTGGCTTCTTTCTCCTGGCAGAAGGTGTCCAAGTTGCCCATGTGGTAGCCCGGGTCAGAGTTGTGGTCCCTCGTGGGACTGAATGACATCTCTTTGTACATGTCAGCTCACTTTGCCCACCTGTCACTCCCAGAAGGACATCACCCTCTGGCACTTCCACCCTGCTGCTCTCTCCCTCCTGGTTCCTGTCTCATCCCAGACTCCTCTGGGAGCTGCTGCAGAGGGTCAGGGCAGCTAGGGCGCACCCTGGGAGCCTGGTGACACCATCCATGGCCTCAGACAGTCCTGACCACAGCAGGCCGGCCCAAGACTCAGGCAGATGAGCTGAGATCCCAGAGTGCAGGGCCAGGACCCTGTGTGGCAGGAGAGACTTCACAGAAAGGAAGCAAGACCGGCTCAGAGAGGGATCTTGGCGGGAGGAGGGTCTTCCTTCCCCACCCTGGGGTACCAGATGGCTCTCTGTCCACCACGTCCCCTGGAAGCTCCCTGAGCCCGGCTGCCAGCTGCTCCCCAGCCCTTAGGCCCAGATGCAGCTGTGACGGAGTAGGAGAGAGGGACAGGCCTGAGTGGACCAGCTGCGCCCTGCCCCCATCGGCACTCCAACCCCGTAACTGGGTCTCAGCTAAGGGGGCCCACCCAAGCCTGTGCTTTCCACTCATTTGCTCCACCACCCCTCGTACCTCATGGAGGGTTGGAAGAAAGGAAGGGGGTACAGGAGAGGGGTGGGGTGACACTGGCAGGCTGGGCTGCCAAGCTGGCCCATCTGACCCCACTCTGCTTCCCGAGAGGCCCAGGGCCCGGCAGGGAACAGTGCACCTTACCATGGAGCTTTGCTGGCTCTGCACCCCAGTGTGACAGCTCCCCGGCTGGCCTGGGCCTGGAGCCAAAATGGCTCACTGGAGACCCCGGCTGGCAGTCCCGTTCCAGAGTCCTCACCCCGGCTTCTAAGCTGGAGTCTTCCAAGTCTCTGGCAGAGGGCCAGGCCTGGCCAGCCGGCAGCTGCTCCATGCACACCTCACACTTTTCCAGATGTGAGTGGGACTCAGCTAGGGCCAACCTGTGCACACGGAGGGCAATCTAAAGACGCAAGTGGAAAAGTATGCACTGTCCAATGCAAGCTTCCAATTTGTCCCCGCCGTGGCCACTGGCCCCGCCTTGGGCTGCGGAGCAGCTGACTCAGTTCTCCCCACGAAGCCCAGGGGCTAGGGCCCTGCAGTGCCGTGGTCTGTCTCCCTCTGGGGGCAGCCTTCATTGTTTGGGGGACTCACTGGGCATGCTCCCTGCTGTGCAAGAACAGGGCCTCGGGTCCTCTGTGTGTGGCCGGGCAAATCCAGCAGAATGATGGCAGCCACACCCGGCCTGTCTGCTCTTGCATCAGACATCGAGGCCTCTCTGTGATCCCCCATGGCTCCACCTCATCCCATTTTGTGGACAAGGAAGCTGAGGCACAGAGGGTCAGTCTTGCCAGTTCCCTGAGCAGCTCGCACCCCAGGAGATGGTGGGGTGACCACAGTTGGGCTTTCACCATATTGTCAAGAGCCCCTGAGGTTTCCCTGAGGCCGATCCGGAAACCTAAGGGTGGAATGAGACGCTGGAAAATCCAGCTCTGGTTTGTGGGAAGAGCATCAGGCACAGCTAGAACCTGACCTTCACCACCACCCCCCCCCCCCGCCTGACCCCCAGTTCCCACCCTAGGAGGTCTCCCCAGCTCTGGGTGCAGCCCCAAATCTCCAGGCATTCGCTGCAAAAAACCTTCACCCTCACTGTCTGCCTGGCTCCCCCAAATCTGCGCAGCCCAGACCCCTCTCACTCTCACCTAACCTGGCCTGTCCATTTCCCCTTCCTGTGGGGCTGCTAGGAAGCTCAGCGATTTTCACCACCAACAAAGGAGCGCAGGACCGGGCTGTTTGGGAATCACAATGATGATGACGCTGACTTCCCTGGGGTCCCTGACATCCTATTCTGAATTGTGCTTCTCCCCATCCTGGTGTTTTATCAATTACTTTATTGTACACAGTTCCTGTATGTGATCACAAACATTTTAAGAAGGAAAGAAGGAAGTGAGGGAAGAAAGAAAAAAGAAGGAAGGAAAAAGGCAGGCTGAAAGGAAGGTGACAAGGGAGGAAATGTGGGAGGAAGTGAAGGAGGGAAGTTATAGTTTTTATGCCGGATAGTGAGAATAGGAAAAAAGGACCAGTCCCGTTCCTCACCTGTGTAAAACAACTCCTTTAAATAAAATCTACCCCTTCGGTGGCATCTAAAATACAAAGACAGCCTCCAAGTAGGGGGCAGCCACTAAGTTCTCTCCTATGACCCCTGCAGCCCCTTCTTCAGAGGAGGCGCCCAGCCTTCCCCAGGACCCCAGGGCACCAGTCCAGCACTCCCCAGGGCACACTGAGAAGCTTCGGTAGCAATGGCGACAGCAGCTGCTCATCATTCCCTGCACTCTGTCCAGTATGGTGGCCTGCTAGGCCCTGCTTTGTGTGTATTACCTCATTTAATCCGTACACTAATCCTAAAAGTATGCAGAGAGGAAACCGCCCCTTCACGTGTCCCACCTCGGTAGTCTGGGGCCAGATCCCCAGCCCCCGGTGACAGATGCCACGTAAACTGGTCACAACACATTGCACAAAAGGAACGAATGTGAGCTGCATGGTACCTATCAGGCTCAGAGAGGTCGGAGACAGGGCTAAGATCACACAGTGGAGCCCAGTGCCTGCCAGCTTTGGAACAAACCTGAGGCCCAGTGCACACAGTGCCTGGCATGACCATTCCCTCCCCAGCAGGTACACGGTGCCCCAGCTCAATGCCGAAGATGTCAGCTTCTCTGCAGGAACCAGGGACAGCCTGTCCTGCATTCTAGCCCTGTGCCCTCCTGTCCTCATACAGGTGCCTCCCCGCCATGCCCCTCACTGGGTACCTGAGAGTCCTCACGGAGATGCAGTACTTCCACATCAGGCCCCATGCAGCCCTGCCATCGCCCTTCATGCCTGGCAGAGGCAGAGCCTGTGGCCCGAGGGGCACGGCTGTCACCCTGGTTGTCCTGGTGGTCGCAGCACGGTCTGTTCTTGGGGCTGTCAGGTCACATCCTTCTTCATGGTGGGACCAAGAAATCGAAAGCCCGAGGCCAGGGGAGAGGGCCTGTGGCCGCAGCTAGCGGGTCCCAGGTCCTGTATGGCGCCCCTGGCCAGTGTTCCTCACACTCAGACCGAGCTTCTGCACACCCTGCGCTGCCTCCTGCCAGGAGATTGTGGTGGCTGAGGGCCAGGGGAGCCTGAGTCACTGGGGCGGGACTGTGGGGGTGCTGGCGGCCCCCCAGCACAGCTAGCGGAGAGCACAGTGGCTTGGCTGGGGCTGGTGTGGGCCAGGCCAACCTCAGGAGGGAGGGAGGGAGGGAGGAGAGGCGGAGGCTGAGGGCGGCCACATCCTCCCTGTCTCCCCAGAGGCCTAGGCCCAACACCCGCCCTCCTAGGCCTCAGCCCGGCCCATCAGAAGGTTGGGAGGGGGAAGGGGCCGCTCTGCCACCTGGCTTCTCTCTGTTGATGACAAAGACCAAATTCAGGCATCTCCATGGAATAGTGGCCGCCCACTGGCCAGGGTCTCCATCTGGCTCACAGGGCAGCATCCAGCCTGGCCAGAATGCTGTGTGGTACCAGCTGTGGGCTGGAGGAGCCCGGGGCAGGACCAGAACTATCTTCTCTAATTCCCCTAGCAACCTTAGAAAAGGGGGTTTATCAGCTTCCCTTTACATGTGGAGAAACTGAGACACTAAGAGAGGAAGTCACAGGCTGAGGAAGTGGTCGTGGGGCTGAAAGCAGGGCAGGCTGCACCTCCATAGAACTGGTATGGGCAGAAGGGCCAGGGCCCCCTGGACAGCTGAGGAGGAGGGTCTGGGGCTTTTCACACCAACAGCTGCTCCCAAGCTCAGCCCAGGGCAGGCAGCTGGGGCTTCCCAGGCAGAGCCCCTTGGGAGACAGTGACTCACAGAACAAAGTCACCCCACTTTGCCCCACGCACATACCCCAGGAAGTCCCCAGAGGGTAGGTGGGCCAGAACTTGCAGCCTGTGGTGCCCTGGGCATCAGGTGCAGCTGTCCTGCCCACTGGACCCCGGGTTCCTCTCACTGGACAGCTCAGACAGGGCGGTACCTGCCCACCGGCACTGCCAGGCCCACTCTGTCCCAGCCCCCGCTTTGGCCGCTCCATGGGAATTCCGTCTCGTCTCGGATTTCAGCCCGGTTCCCATGCTCAGAGGGGCAGCTGTCTGCTGTCTGACCCCATGCCAAGGAGCTTTGTAACCAAATGCAAGGTGGGTGACCATGAAGGCCACAGCCCCCAGGGGCTTTGCAGACACACATTCTCCCTTCATGTCATCATAAGTCACCACAGCAGACCCCCCCACCTGCTACGGCACCCAAGATACAGCTACGCAGTCTCAGCTTGAACACGCAGTGGGACAGAAGGCCACCCACTTCTTCATGGGCCCTAAAGAAGCTCTCCTGACACACTGTAAGGCCTCCAGTCTGGGTTTATCTGAAACATCCTCCTCATGTGTTGAATTTTCACAGCACCTTTTGTGAGTGGATGGAGCCTCTACTTACACTTCTTTACCCACTCAGCCTGATCCTCACATGTCCCCCCATCTGCCCACCTCTCCAGCTAAGCCCCAGGGACTCCACATCTGTTCACAACCCTTCCCTCCCTCCTCTCTGCCTTCCTTCCATTTCTCTCCTCATCCAACTTTCTGTTCATACACACATCTCTTCCATCCATATCTCCATCCACACATTCTTTCATCTACCTATCTTCTCTTCCTCCACCCATCCTTTACCTCTTACCTTCACCCACCCACTCACGCATTTATTCAGTCGTCTATGCATTCTTCTCCCTACCCATCAGCTACACACTGATCCATCCATCTCTCTCCAGTCACCCAGCTGTCCATCCATCCATACATCCATCCATCCATCTGCTCATATATCAGATCATCCACCCACCCCTCCATCCATCCCCTCATATGTGGCCCTCTGCCCTGAGTCAGCCCCTTGTCCACACGGGGCCTATGGATGAGCTAGGCCAAGTGACACAATGGCCTTCTTGGGACCTCCTAGTCAGTTCCCTGCACTCCCTTGGCCCCCAGGTCTCCAGCCATGGCCAGGGACTTGTCAGACCTCTGCTGTGTCCGCAGTGACCATCAGGTTTGGCTCTCCCATGTTTCCTGACCCACACCCTACTCTCTGTGACACCCCAGGCCCCCCGACAGCTTCTTCCCTCAGCCTCTCATCAGCCCTGGAGGGCAGTCTCCCCCTTTTGGGTGTGTTGCTGGGGTTGGAATCTAGGTCTTTGTACATATTAGGCATATGCTCACCACCAAGTTGCACCCGGCCCAGTCTCCCTACTTTATGATAAAAGCACTAGAGTGTGAGTGCTTTATGGGTCCCTGAGTGCCAATGTATTTGTCACAGCTGGTTTGCTGTCACCATTCTACAGTGGCTTCTCCGTGCACACGGACCAACTTCTTGTGCTTCACAGATCTCTCGTTCCTATAGAGCTTATCATCTCTGTGAGGCTCAGTCTGGCCCTCTGCAAAATGGGAACAAGAGTCTCCCCACCCCCATCATGGTGACCCCAACTGCGTGTGACCCTGATGATGAGATGTGACCGCTCCTTGTCATCTGTGAGACATGGCAGGAGCTTACAAAGATCTCTGGGTAACTCATGGCCAGTGTCATTTGAAAGCCCTGGCACTCACTGCAGGGCTGGAGGGAGGGGCGTGGTGAGGGATGCCCTCTTCCTGCCCCTGGGACCCAGGGAGCCACAGTCAGGGTGGGACACAGGCGAGGCAAGGTCCACAGGGAAATGTTCATGGAGCGCAGAGCAGCGGCCTCACCCGTTGACTCACACAGCCCGCTGGGGATGATGTCACCACCGAGCGGCCGCAGAGAAGGCTGCACTTGTTCCCTGGGAGAGGCTGACACTGCCGTGAACTGGGCCGTCCAGGACACCACACCCGGCTCCTTGAGTTTTAGACATTTACAATAATTTAGATCTCCACAGGCTAACCCCACGCAAGCAAAGTACATCTGTGGGTAATCTGGCCCTTAGGCCACCGCCTCCGAGAAGTCCCTGGTGGCTCCTAGACATAGGAGTCACCAGAGAGCCTGCCAGCTCACAGAAGACACTCTCACCAGCCTGGGAGAGACTCGTGGGGGTGCAAAGCTGACAATCAGTTTCTCCTGACCTCAGCATGAGCTCTGGCCCAGGACAGGGGGACTGGACCAGCAGGAGTTGAATGAATGAACAACTCTCTCACCACTTCCTTTTGTTTTGCCGATGAGGAAACTGAGGCCAAGGAAGGGGGAGGACCTGGCCAGGGTAGGATCTGGGGCCAGAGTATGGTCTCTGTCAGTTGTCCCCAGAGTCCGGGTATAAGAAGCATGAAGACAACCACACAGTCTCACGGGGTTTTGCCACTGTGGGGAGAAACAGGATCCCAGTGTCTGCTACACACTCAGGGGGAGGCTTTTCCAGGGATTTCTCTCCAGGAAATTGGGACGGCGGCAGTCATCCTGGTGAGAGGCACCCAGGGCTCCAGAAGGCCGGTGCTGGCATACCAAACTAGCCAAGATGACAGCCAGACCCCCAGGCTCTCTTCCCAGAGCCCTGCCCATTTCCTCCCTGCCCGGGAGAAGGCAGGCACTACCTTTCTGGGAGCAGCTTTCCTTTCATACTCCCAGAGTGCCACAGTTTGTGATTGTCCCAAAGACCCACAGTGCTATTGGATGATGTTAGAAACTTTGGGAGACAGGGCTGAGGGGGCAGAAGTGAAGTCATAGGGGCATGGCCTTGAATAGATATTGGGACTCCACCCCTTCCTGTCTTTTTGCTTCCTTATCACCGTACCATGAATAGCTTTGCTCTATATTGTGCTACTACTATGATGTTCAGCCTTTATCAAAACTGGTGGGACAGAGCCAAGTCTTCAAAGACTGAACTTTCTGTGAATGTTGACCAAAATAAAAATTTTTAAGGGTGTTTATAACAGGTACCTGGCTTTGAAATCATGCCAATCCTCCTCTCTGAACATCCTCAGTGCTAGGATTACAGGTGTGTGCTACCATACCCAGCTTGATATTTTTGCTTAAAATTAACCTGATTTACCATTAACTCTAGGGGATAAAGAAGATGGGGGTGGTATGCAGGGGAGCACTACTCTGCCTCGAAGAAGGATGCGCTTCAGACATTTATAGCTAAATGGATGCACCTCAAACCCATACTCTTAAGTGAAATAAATTTAACACACACATTTAAATATCACATTGTTCCTCTGGTGTCTGAAACCAAAGGGGGAAATAACTGAAATGTAAAATGAGTGTTAAATGGGAATAATCAAATGGGAAGGGAAATCAGGGAGGAGGGAGGAAAAAAGGAAAGAAGGGACAAGAAATAAAGTGAAAATAGAAGAAAAAAATGGAAACAAAGATTTTGTACACAGGGAGGGGAGGGAGCTTGAGTGGAGAATGGGATAAAATAAAATTTATAAAACTAAAATAAAATTAACTGTTAGAAAACTGGCCCTGGATTCTAATTGGGTTAAACGACCCTGGATGTGAAGTAATCCAGGAAACCCTCAATGCAGGATGCACCGGAACCAGACAACAACAAATGCATGTGGAAATCAAAAGACTGAGAGTGCGGCTCAGAGGCAGAGTGTTACTCTTTCCATCTAGACAACCCTCAAAGTCTCCTGGGCTCACAGGCAGGGCTTTGGGAAGTGACTGGATCGCAGGGGCACGGTACTTATCGGTGGAAGGGTCAGTTGTTGAGTTTATAGCTAATGTGATGCTGGGAGGTGAAGCCTGGAGGGAGGAGATGGTGCTGTAAGCATGGCCTGGAAGGCTCCGCATCCCTCCTCCCCCCTTGATCCCCCTTGGTTCCTATCGCCCATGCCATGAGCGGTTCTCCTCCCCCGTTTCTCTCCCTTGGAACCAGTGACTATGGACTGAAACCTTTATAGGCTGTGAGCTAAAGAAACCTCTCCTCCTTGAATTTCTGGGAGTCAGGTATTGTGTCCTGGTGATGAGAAAGTAACTAAGACAGCTATGTGCAAGGACTTGAGTTCCATTTCTAGTCCATGAAAAGCAAACAACAAAAACAGGAAAGGACCTATCAGTTGGAGGAGACTTAAAAGACGCATACAGATCCTATCAGGATTCTGATTTGAACAGACTGAAAAAGACATTTTGGAGCCCTGGTGGGCATGCTAAACATGAAACCCAGTATGGAGTGAGGAAGGAAAAAACTCAAACATGGGCAAAGTCATGATTCACTCACTATTCACTTGGTATTCTGAGGTCCTTTTCCCCAGCAAAATCTATTTGATTCCAAATAGATTTCAAACCGGCAACCATAAAAGCTACAGGCAATGCACATAAGAGTAAATTGACTGGCTTTCATGCTTGAATACATTTACTTTCAAAGGAAACTTTATATCACTTCCCAAAATGGAAAAGTAGTATCACTTGCTGTAAGTAGAAGGTTACCATGAAAACAAGACAGTGTTATTCAGTTTCATGCAGCTCCTGTTGCCTGCTATGCGGGTCTGTCTGGTGACCAAGACACCCGATGAAGAGCTCAAGTTTTCAGTGGCGCGAGTCTGTGTGAGCAGATCAACGGGGGCAGGCCTCAGGTGTGTGATCACCTAGCCTTTTTACTGCTCACAGGTATTTGTTGAGTACCTACTGTGTGTGCGCACACAGGGGAGGGGGTCATAGCCATAGATGATGAGAGACTTAAAATTGGCCTCTTGGATGTTAACATTGTACCCCGTTGGCTTTATCGTGGTCTCTGTCCTTCATAAATGCACACAAACACACACATACACATATACTTTTCATAACACTGTCCTTCTGATAGTAAGCTACTCATGCAATCCTACCTGCCTTGGGGGATCTTTCCTAATAGTAAGGATATTTTCTGACTAAGTCATGTTCCTGTTTTCAACATCAGGACCCTAACACTGACTCCATCTTGCTCTCTAATCTTCAGATCTCTTTTAGAACTGGACCTAAGCTTGCCCTGTAGCCCCGAGTCTTCAGCTACACATACAGATACCCAGGGCACCCTGCACTCCCATATGGCCTCCCAAGAACACCCGTCCAGCTCTTTGGTGACTATGACACACTGACTGGTGTCCCCCACATCAACCCCAGAGTGGCAGGCTGGCAGCAGCACCACATGGAGCCAGTGCACTCCAGGCCTCCAGGGTGTTGAGCCAGACACACAAAATGGTGTGTGGACCTGGTCATGCATCGCTGTCACTCCAGTCCACCAGCCCTGTGGGCATTCAGGGCCTCAGGGGCCTGGCCACTGCAGCCCGTGTAGACATGACACAATAATTCTGGGCTGTAGAGCACACTGGATCCTGTGTTTACTTTAGAAGGTGATGCTTTGTTTACTTGACTACTGAGTTTTTGGCATTCCCTTAAAACGGATCCTTCCGGAAGTGAGAGCTAGCCTGGCCACACCCAAATTCCAGCTCGGAGCACCACGGCATTAGGGTTAGCTGGGGGAAGGCAGAGGGCCAGACTGGACTGCTATGCTCTGCCTTCTTGCTCTTCCTCCTTCTGCCAGGATGGCACAGCAGGGCACCCTTGGCAGGGGCAGCTCCCCATCTTGCACTTCCCAGGCCCATCATGGGTCTCAGTGATGCTGACCACCGAGGTTGAGTAAAAGAGTGCTGCTCGGTGCCCAAACAACAGGCATTTGTTTTTTCATCATGCTGTAGGCTGTAAGCCCAGATCAAGGTGTCAGCTGAGTAAACTGGTTTCTTCTGAGGGTCCTCTGCTTGTTGGGCACATGGCACCTGTACACAGAGGCTGACAAGCCCTGAGATGTGCAGACAGCCAGAGACCCAGGACAGCAGAAGGTGGGCATCCAGTCCAAATGCCAGGATACTTGAGGCGTCTAAAGCCAGGAAGATACCGATGTTCCAGTCCAAGCGCAGCCATGGGAGAAGTGTCCTTCCAGCTAGGCCTTTATTCTGTTCAGGTCCTTGACTCATGGGACAAGGCCCACTGAGGTCAGAGAAGGCAACCTGCTCAGAGAAGCCTAATTAAAGTGTGAACCTCTGCCGGAAACCTTCACAGATGGAACTAGAATAATGTCTGAGCCAATAACTGGACACCCTGTGGCTCCATTAGGCAGATGCACAAGCCAAATGTGGTGGCACATACCTGTAATCCCAGCACTCTGGGAGGCTGAGGCAGGAGGAAGGCAGGTTCAAACCCAGCCAGGGCAACTTATTGACTCAGTAGACTCTGTCTCAAATATTAAATGACTGAATGACTGAACGGGCGGGTGGATGGGGATTCTTCAATCCTCAGCACCTCACGAGTGGACATGTAAGCTCACCCATCATACATCGTGTTCTTACGAGGAGATAGATCAGCATCTGCCCTAATCAATTCACTTCCCTCTCATGGTTTTAATGACCAGATTCCCAAATAAGGTCCTGTTCTGACAGAGTAAAAGTTACAACTTCACACAGGACACTCGGGGATTATAGGTCAGCTCCTGCTGGTGTGACAGGAGTTAGGACTCAGCCCATGAGCCCTCAGATCCAGCCCTGGGGAGCCTGCTGAGGTATCCGGATCTTCCCTGGCAGGCTGACCCATGTAGTGATGGCTGCTGAGGAATGGCTGAGGCAGCTACAATCTGGATGGGGCCCCCCAGAAGCAATGAGTGTTTGCTGGAGAGAGACTATACCCCCAAATCAGAACCCTATGAATTTAATACCATCTCCCTTAACCTTCTCTTGTTTTGTTTTTTGTTTTGTGAAACAAGGTCTTGCTGTGCCATTTAGGTTGTCCTTGCACTCACTCAGTAGCCCAGGCTGGATTTGAACTTGTGGCAATTCTCTTACTTCTGCCTCTCGAGTGCTGGGATGACAGGCACCTGCCCAACATCTACGTTTATTCCCCTGGACATTTGAAAGTGGGCTGACACTACCTTCTGGCATCTGTCATTCCCCTCTGAACCTCCCTCTGGTCTGGTCAAAGCCCCTAAGAAAGGAAGCCACGCCCACAGGTAATACAGGTCACTCTGCTCTGTAAAACACAGATTCCTTCCTCACAGTCCCTCTCCTGCAGGTAGCAGTGCGGGGACATGGAAATCCAGAAGCTCAGTCCCCAGTGGAAACCAAGGGGACTCTTGACATTTCCTACTTCCTGCTCCTCCCACAAGGGGTGGGACATGACTTGAGCTCAGCCAATCAAACTCTGCCCTGAGACTTCAGGGCCTGAGCAGTAGCTTATGGCTGTGTGCAGCTACTTTGGAATTCAGCCACCAGGAGCAGAAAGGTGCAGGCCACATTAGAGGCACTACACAGAGCAGTCCCTGCCCAAACTGCAGGAAAACAAAACGCTATTGTTTTAAACCACTAGGATCTGGAGTTATTTCTTACATAGCTGGGGGGCTGGAACAGCAGCGTGGCTGCATGGAGTCATTTGCCTAGGTTCTTTGACTACATTCCATACTGTGTCCTAGGCAGATCGCTAACCTCTCTGGGCTCAGATGTCCGCATTGAAAGTATGGGAAGAATAAAGTTAGCATCTGCTGTTTTCCTTCTTCCCTATTGTGGTGCCAAGGATGGAAGCCAGGCAAGTGCCCACTGCGAAGCTGCATCCCAGCCTAGCTACATGGGCTGTTATGAGCATTCTAACCTACTTTACAACACGCCCAGCACTCACAAACACTACAGAGGCAAGCAAGGTCAATTTGTGATCAGAGGGGCCAGCAAGAGGTACCTGCAGTACCCTCTTCCGCCAGATGGCCACCCAGCATGCCTGCTGTTGCACCCATCCTTGCTGGACTGAACCCCCGAGGATTTCATTACGAAGTGCAGCAAGATAATGCAGACAGGGATTCAAACAAACACCAACATACTTTCATAACTACTTAAGCAGTTCTGCTAAATCCAGTGAAGCTGAAAATACTCAAATCCTACCCTGCTCTATAATTTTATTTTTTGAGAAGAGAGGTTCTCATTATGGTGGCCAGGATGTTCCTAAATTCACAGGTTCGTGTGATCCTTCTGCCTCAGTTTCCCAAGAAATGGTGACCACCAGTGTGCCCCATCACCCAGTTACACTTTTTGAAAAATGGGGCACCACCTAAATTTACAATAATAGTAAAACAGATATATTTACAATGGGACATATTCATGTGGAGCAATACTATATACGGTGGACTCTCAAGTTAAAACTGGTCTGACATACAAACAACTTGGGTTATGACCAGAATTATTTTAGTTTTCTTTCTCTCTCTCTCTCTCTCTCTCTCTCTCTCTCTCTCTCTCTCTCTCTCTCTCTCTCTCTTTCTTTCTTTCTTTCTTTCTTTCTTTCTTTCTTCTTTTGACAGGGTCTCGTTTTGTAGTTCAGGCTGGCCCTGAGGTCACTGTGTAGCCAGGGTCTCGTTTTGTAGTTCAGGCTGGCCCTGAGGTCACTGTGTAGCCCGGGCAAATCTCAAATTCAGCAATCCTCCTACCTCTGCCTCCCAAGTGGGTATTATGTGCTTGGCACTGTGGTAGGTGGTACTGATTGCTGTTGGGTGCGAGTCACCACACACAGTATTATTGTATGTGGTTTTCAGGGATCGAACCAGGGACCTTGGGCTTGCTAGGCAGGTGCTGGAACCACCGAGTTAAATCTCCAGCTCCAGAATTTTAGTTTTAACTTATGAACAAAATCTTGAGTGCTGGTTACTTGTGCTTCTAGATAGTCTCAGGTACAGATTTAATCCTTAAAGAGTTCTGAAAGGAACATGACAATATCCTTTCCTGTGTGGGTTAACTGAGAAATCCTGGGCCAGTATCTCTCTAAAGACTCTGAGATCCACCTATATATAGGATAAAGACTGGAAGGCTGTAAAAAGGAGCCTGAGCCTTCACTTGACCAGCTGGAGTTGTACCCAGACTTCAGCAAAGAATTAAGTTTGTAAGTCAAGGGTCCACTGCATAAATGAAAACGAAAGAATGAGATTTATGCACAGCAACATGGATCAACTTCAGCAATAAAATGTTGAATACAAAACAGCAAACTGTACCTTCAAGAAATATTTGCTCTCCCTGTTCACAGCAGTATTATTCACAGTAGCCAAGGAGTGAAAACAACCTTAAGTGTCCACCAGCAGATGAAGGGGAATGTAAAATGTGGCACTACACACACAGTGAGAAATTATTCACCCTTGAAAATGAGGGGATTCCAACATATTCTGCAGCATGGATGAACCTGGCAGTCTTATGCTAAATGAAATACATCAGATGCACAAGCACAAGTACTGTCAGAATCCACATCTGTCAGCCCTACCTAGAGCAGCTACATTCATGCAAACAAAGTAAGATGGTGGAACCAGAAGCAAGGGTGAGGTGGGGAGTTAGTGTGGAGTGGAGACAGTTTCAGTCTGGAGAGATCAAAAAGCTCTAGAGACGGGTGGTGGCAATGACTGCATAATGGTGTGGATGTACCTAACCCTCTTAAGAAATGGTCAGAGTTGGGCTAGGGATTTAGCTTAGTGGTTCCAGTGTCTGCCTCAGAAGCACAAGGTCCCTAGTTTGAATCCTGGTACCATATACCACAATGCCAGATGTGGTGGCTCATGCCCATAATCCCAGCAATTAGTACAACACACCACAATGCTAGGCATGGTGGCTCACACCTGTAATCCCAGCACTTCGGAGGCAGAGGCAGGAGGATTGCTGTGAATTCAAGGCCTGCCTGGGCTACACAGTGAGACCAGGGCCAGCCTGAACTACAAAGTGAGACCATATCTCAAAAAAAAAAAAAAAATCAAGAAATGGTCAGAGTGGTAGATTTTATGCTTTGTTTACTTTACCACAATTAACATTTTTTTTAAAAAAATAGCAGACTGTTATACTAAGTTTAAAAACATGCAAAACAGCCGGGCGTGGTGGCTCACGCTTGTAATCCCAGCACTCGGGAGGCAGAGATAGGAGGATTACTGAGTTCGAAGCTTGCCTGGGCTACATAGTGAGCTCAGAGCCAGCCGGAACTACAAAGCGAGACCCTGTCTCAAAAAAACAAAAAAAAACAAAAAAAAAAAACCATGCAAAACAAGTTTGTGTTAGCAAAGTTCTAAAAACGCAGTGAAGCTGGGTGTGGGAGTATACACCTGCAATTCTAGCTCTTGGGAAACTGAGGCAGGAGGATTGTGAGCTTGAGACCAGCCTGGACAACATAGTGTGATCCTGTCTCAAAAAAATTAAAAAAAAAAAAGTGGGAAATGTAAACTCCAGACAAAGGAACTGTTCTGGTTCAGCTTCGGGGTTGGGATGAGATGGGACCCAGGGAGGGGTCCACAGGGAGACCTAACCCATTGGAACAGGTGGGGTCTGGAGCTGGGTGGCAGATCCTCTCTGCGCTCTTCCACCTGTTCTGCGTCACTCACGAAAGCACCCTGAGGGCTATGGGACACGGGGGACTCGGGGGAAGGTTTCTTGTCTCCCAGAATGGCTGAAGGGTCCACCAATCACACTCTAAGGAGGCAGAATGTTGAGCCACTTCGAGGGCTTCTGGCTTCTGGTTGGAGTTGGCTGCTCCCTGCTCCTCCCTAGCCCCGCCTCTGGCAGTATGCCAGGATTTATTCTACATTAATTTAAGATCACTAATGAAGAATAATTAACAGCTTCCAGGGAGCCTGGCACACCCTGTGTTTAGAAGTGGTTAATTATGCATTGTCTGCGAAACACCCTCTTCATACGCTTTAAGTTTTGGGTCGCTGTTTTAAACAACGGGATATAGCAGTGGGCAAGTTGCCAGGCGGCTCCGCTGGCAAAGCTTTCCTGTCTGGGCAACACTCTCAGAGCCCCTGTCCTGGCTTCAGTCCTGTTCTTCCCACAAGGGCTGGAGGTGGTGGGCTCAGTGCCCCTTCCCCTGTTTTCCAGAGTGCTGAGCTGCACAAGGCTTGGAGGGACAGTGGCTTTTCCAAACTCCCTGCTAGGGCCAGGCCTGACCGCAGCGTGGAAATTTGTGCCCACCCAGTTCTCAGTCATGCTGGGCACAGCCCTCAGCCCATACATTTGTTTGTGCTGTTTTCAGCCTCCACAGCGCGATTCCCTGTCTGGAAAAAATCCCACTTGTGTATCCAGGTGCAGCTCAGAGCCGCCTCTGACAGGAAGCCCTCCTGGTTTCTCTTAGTGCTGGGGGATTGCTGAGCCTCCTTAGTTTCCCCCCATTCTTGTCTTCTGTGTCTGGTTAATTTGTCCTCCCCTTCTTTCCTCTTGGATCTCAGTCTTCCCCATCTCAGCTGCCAGGTCTGGGTATCGTGCCCACCATCAAGGCTCTCACCACGACTGGCATCTTGTGTCCCTGCCTCTCCCAGGACCTGGTAACCATGTGGCCTGAGCTATAGACTCGAAAGCGATTCTGCTTCCGAACAAGAGAGCCCAGATTCGGATCTGAGCCCAGAATTCACACCATTTGGCGGCCTCGATAGACCACGGCTGACACTCAAGGACACAAAGCCAGCCACACACAGCAGACATGAGGGAACCAAAGGGCAGAAGTCTTTTTGGGCAAGAGACATCGCCCTGGGAGCTGCAGGAGCAAACTGGGGGTGCCGAGGGCTCTGGGGGTATCTGCTGTGGTGCACTTGTGCTGATCAGGCACAGGGCGGCCTCAGTGCCTGGCATCCACCCAAGAACAGGGACTTCCTCTCCAGGGCTGTTGCCCACCCCCTTGGAGAGAGCTCACTGGGAGAGAAAAGAAAGCTCTGCGCTTTCCCAGAGCCATCCGCATGCTAATGGCCATGGACTTCAGCGTGTGAAATCAGGAAAAACTCATTCTCAGAGCAGACGGAATCATTTCCTCCTCAGAGTCTTTAATTACACGCCATTAAGGGTGCCCATGGCGGCAGCCGTGTGGTGCTGCCTGGCTGGCCTGGGCATGGGCATTTCTAGAGCAGGTTGTGCAGGTGGATAACAAACACACACACGCATGCACACACAACTTCAACAGTAAGAACACTTGGTCTTGTGCTTCCTATAGCCCTTGTCACTTCCAAGAGTAGTCCCCAAACCCCACTCTGTATCATGTCCCAGTCCCTAAAGGTGCACAAACTCAGAGAGGAAAGTGACCCGTGAAAGTCACATAGCAAGGGCAGAGATATGACCTCCAGGGCGGGGTCCCCCACTCTCATCCACCAGGCTGTGGACCCCTACAATGGTGGCCACTCTCATGGGGGTCAGACCCACTCAGGAGCACACAGGCTCCGGGGCTGAGCCAGCAGCAGGAGTAGGAAGACTGTGTCCCGTTGGAGAGTCAGGCTCCAAACAGGAAGGGAAGGAAGACAGAGTTAAACCAAGTGGCAAAATGGACACAGCCTAGATCGCTGCCATGCCTGGCCAGGGGCAGGGACCCTATGCCAGGATGGAAGTCCTGCCCTGGTGCAGTCACAGAGAGAACTTCCCTGGAGACGCACCAGCTGGGGCCGGAGTGTTCCGGATGGGGCCAACTCACCTCTTGTAGGCCCCTTGCAGGGGCTGCAGGCACAGGAACTGCCAGTAATCCAGGCAGAAGGCCTTGAACTTGAGCATTTTCAGCCTCCAGCTGGACTCCACAGAGACAGAGAGGGGTTGGCGGGCACTGGAGACCAGCGGCTCGGCCTGCCCCACTGCTCCCTGCCCTGGCGGCCCCACTCCCAGGGCCTGGCCCAGCCCGCGTAGCACAGCGTGTACAGTGCACGCCTCCGATACAAAGAGCTGCAAGCACAAAAGCCGGGCGCCTCATTCACGCGCCTGCCCCGCCAGGCTCACATGGCAGCCACCGCCTCTGGAGCCTGGTGCTTCTGGGGGGTCCTCTGGGGGTCTGCAAGGCAAACCAAGGCAGCTCTGGCTGTGTGTAGTTGGGGGGTACCCCAGCCCATCCTCCTGGGGGGCTTGGATGTTAATGGCCCTGCAAGGTTATTTTTCTAACCAAGCTGCTGGTGCTCCTGGTGGCCGAGCCGTCACCTGGTCAAGAAGGAAGCTGTTCACCTGCTGGCCTGGCTCGAGGAGCTGACGATGGGGAATCCAAGAGGAGCAGGTAGGGAGGGCTCCAGAGGCCAGAGAAGCACTGGCAGCCTGAGCCACACCAGCAGCGTTCAGTGGAATCCCGTCGGCCTGCGCTTTGAGGAAAAACTCAGCGAGGAGCCACATGCATGGTGCCGGCAGCGGTGGGGGGAGGCATGAAAGACTGACAGCGTGGCTGGCGCCGTTGCCCAGGCAACGGGGACACATTGATAAAATCTAAAATGGAACCGAGATGACAGCCACTCATTGGCTGCCAGGAGGGGACTCCTGTTGCTAACGAGGGAGGGTGGGAGGGAAGGGGCCTGGCCAGCCTGGGCCATTGTTGGACAGGGCACACAGTGACGCATGGGTCACGGGAGCTGCCAGTCAGGCCAGGGCCAGAGTCACCGGGTCTGCTATACATCTGAGCTCTGTTTTGCAGACAGGTTGTACCCCACCCAGCAGCCCCTGAGCCCTGCTGCCCCTTCATCAACACTGGTTCTATTCCCGCCCGGGGCGGTGTTCACTCTCTGGAACAGTCCGACTCGTTTACCTGCTCGCTGTACTTGGTGAACCACCAAGGAGATCTGGAGGCCAGGCCTCATCTATTCCAAGTCCAGCTGGCACCACAACTGGAGGATCGGAGGGCAGGGACAGGGACAGGGACAGGAAGGACCTCAGGGCCCAGGTCCCCTCCTAATTATGCCACATACATCCTCTGCAGCCACTTCAGACCCTGCATTGGTACAAACCATCTGAATGTTTACAAAGCCGGAGTCGAAGTCTTTCTCTCAAGGGACTTTTCCCAACCAACTCTCCAGAGAGGGAGAGGAGTCCCCTTTCTAGATGGAACTGGTGCCCCAAGTGAGGGTGGGGTTTGCTGCCCTGGGCAAAGCTGCCAGGCTTCCAAGAGTAGGCAGGGACCCGGGGGCCAGATGCCATACGACACAGAGCCACATAGCAAAGTGAATGAGCTTTGGAGGGTACCTGGGCATTGGGAGGCATCCAGCCCTACTTGGAGAAGTGCCTGGTTGTCACCACAGATGAGGGGAAGCTGCTGCCTTCTTCTCACTATGTCACCAAGGCTGGTTTGAGAACTCAAGGAGACCTTCCTGCCTCAGTCTCCCGAATGCTAGGATTACAGGCATGTGTCACTTTGCCAGACTCTAGAGGCGTTTAGGGGCTGATAAACATCCTACAGAGTAGATCGCAGGACAGCCCCCAACCTAGAAAGCCCTGGCTGCCACATTAGCAGTGCTGAATCTGGGAACACAGGTCCCAACACGACTCTCCCAGACTCACTGGGGAGCACCTGGCCGGTTGGGGAGGGAACCACCAGCATCATCAGGATACAGGACACCAGGGAGAGGGGCGGTGACAGCTGGGATGGCCTGCCACTCCCCTGGGACGGGGACATTATCTTCCCCCTCACACCCAGTGGAGGAAGCAGGCTATGCCTTTGAAAGACAGCAGCAACAGGCTGGCCTGGACCTTTGTCTCTGGTTCCCAGGCTGTGCTGCTCGGGGGCGGGGTTCGCCAGGGCAAGCTGCGCCTGTTCTCCCCGCCACACACCAGGAGGTGGGGCCCTGGGCCCAAGGGCTGGGACTGAGGCTGATGCCAACACTCCTGGCTTCTGGACCACAGATTTCCTCACCTGTGACATGGGAGCATCCTAGCTGTGCCTGTGTCCCCAGCAGGATGCAGGATGGCAGAGATGGGCATAGATCTCATTTCCAACCTGCTTTGTGGCTGTACACAGATGCCAACCAAGCTTGGGCACAGGGCCTTGTGCTGGCTCCTCCCCAGGAAGCTGAGCTTCTAGATTCTGATAGCATGGTGCCTCCTTGGAGAAGTGTCTCCAGAGCACCCTCCTGCCATACTTCACTCCTTTTGCCTCACTTACTGCTCTTCTTAGCTTTATCACACCTGACCTGAATTATTTCTGAGCTAGGCGTGATGGTATACGCCTGTAATCCCAGCATTTAGGAGGCTGTGGCAGGAAGATCCTCAAAATTTTGAGTCCAGCTGGGCTACATAATAAATTCAAGGCAGCCTGAACTACATAATGAGATCTTGTCTCACAAAACCAAACACCAAAACCAAAATAAATTAATCATTTATGTGCACATGACTCCTCCTCCCATCCTTGGTGCAGAAGCCCAGCATAGGTGGCAGGGTGTGACCTTGGCATCCTGACAGTCTTCATCCATAGGTCATCAGGAAGTGACAGTTGAAGGGGGTGGGACAGATGGGGGCTCCTGCTCACTGGGGACAGAAAGGCTGGGTCTTTGTCTTCACTGGCCTGCCTGGTCTAGCAGTGGCTGGCTTGGCCTTGAGGATGGATAGATGGGCCCAGTGGAACGAGGAGGGACTCAGGACAGACTCCCAGCTGCACACAACATGGATCAGAGTCCCTATTCCAGAGCTTTTCTGGCCCAGCCTCCAGCAGGGTGCCTACCTGGCCAGCAGAGGGACAAGCATAGCCACATGTGTGTGACCCACATGTTCTGGTGATGGCGCGAGGCCTGCACACTGGGGGCCCTAGGTGAGCGCTGCCTGGGGCCACCGCACACCCCTCATCCAGTCATGGCACAGTCACACACACAGGCTCCAGGACATCTGCACCCTTGCTTCCTCCTGCTCTCAGTTTCCAGCCACAAGCCCCAAGCTGGTGATTGCGAACAGTGGGTCACAACGGTCCCATTGTGTTGGGCGGCCACAAGGATGGAAGGTGACCATGGCTGTTGTATTGGGTACAGCTGCGCAGTACTCCTGCACAGGGCCATGCAGGTGTGTGTGGGGGGGAGGGTTCAGATTTCTGTCCTCTAGAAGTGACCTAACAGTGACCTGAAAGGCTGTCCCCACGTAGCCACTATCACATCATGACAGAGTGTCCACCTTAGCCTTGACTTTGGGCTTGGCCTACTTGGTGTCCCCAGTGCCTCTCAGGCTGTGCCCCTCCCACGAGCAGCACACAGGTCAACCTTGGTCACCTCTGTGGTTTAGACAGCCCTCTCAGCCAGCCCTGCTTCCTGCTTCACCCTGAGCTGTCTGCTGCTTGCCTTTCTTGCATGTGAGCCAGGGCTCCCCAACCCCGGCACTGTGCCCATCCTTCTTGGTAAAAACAGAGAACATTCTTCCAGAAGCCATCAAATGGGGACGTCACGACACAAAGCATACAGGGACAGAGCCCTCAGCACCACATCCACCATGCTCAGGCGCCAGCCAGGTCACCAGGAGTGGCTGCTGCAGGAGCCCTCACATACTCAGACTCTATCGAAAGCAGCCAGCAGTGAAGCTGATCCTGAGCCTGGTCTCTGGGCTGAGCCCTGACTTCAGAGGACCCTGAAACCTGTTCTCAGGTAACGTATCAGCCAGACCATGGGTCTCTGAGGGAATTTCAGGGACAAATGGTCGGGCTTGTGCCCCCACCCTGTGCAGAGCCAAGGGGAGAGAGACAGTACCTGTAGCGGTCAGTGGAGAGGCTGCTTCCGGTCTCCAGGGAGCTCCTGGGGTAGCAAGAGTAGACAGGGTTACCAATGTCCCCACACAAGACACCCCCACGAGGACCCACCAGCTCAGCCCAGTGAGAAACCATGTACTTTCCTCCCCCTAATGGGCTGGCTGGGAGGCCACCCTGTCCAGACTGCACAGGGGACCTCGGGGGACACCATCCACCTGGTCCTGGTTCAGGTGGGGACACTGAGGCCCAGCAATAGGAAGTGCTGCAGGCAGGGTCACCCAGAGGCAGGGGCAGGGCTCGGAGGCTCTTTTCCCAAGGCTGGGGCTGTACCCTGAGCCGCCCTGAAGGCTTGGGCTGGACTGGAGGCCACACACTCCTCCCTGAGGCTGCCCTTTGTAGGCCCCAAAGCCTCAGGCTCAGGCCTACACATACTCAAAGCTGGGAGCCCAGGAGCCGGGTCTCCACCACACCTCAGGGGCCGCCTGTCCCTGCTCCTGGGGGGAGCTGCAAGGACACCAGCACATCTGGGAGACGGTGCCACAGACAGCACCTCTCAGTGCCATGCCATCTCCCAAGTGGTTTACTGTGGCTGCCCTGAGAGCCTGTCCCCACCCAGGTCTCAGGTACCAGAGCTCCTGCATTGGCTTCAGCAGGCTTGGACTTCCTGAGCCAATGCTGGTGCCTGCCATGGGCCATCCCAGTGGCACCAGCTCTGTTCCTGGCACCTTTCCTGAGGGCTCTGCCAGGCCCGCTCCTGCCATCCTCAGCCTCAGAGACCCTGGGAAGTGCGCTCGGGCTCCGAGGCTCTGCTGCAGGCCAGCGACGCGGTGCTGTGGAGTGACAGCAGTTGGCCTCCACTCAGCTCCTGGACTGTTCTCCATGCCTCAGAGACTCAGGGCACAAGGGATCTGGTCCCAGCCTGGCCCTCAGATGGGAATGTGACACATCACCTGCGGCAGCACCGGTATGATGCCACAAGATGCCACCAGACACTGCTGCATCCCCTGGCGCCAGCCACCCGCACAGGAACCAGTTCCCTAGTCTGGGGCTGCTCTGGCCACATCAGGATAACATGGGGGACCTTGGGCCCAGGCAGGGAGCCCACGGTGTGCCAGGCACCCTTTCCATTTCCTCCATTGTGAAGCTGGAGGCTCCACACGCCCCTTACAGATGCTGAATGTCAAACACCAAGTCCTTTGTGGGCTGTTTCTGACCGTTGGCCTCAAAAAATAAATATAAATACAAATATCCTTGTTTCATTGCCTTTTGAGACAAGGTCTCCCTATGTAGTTCAGGCTGGCCTTGAATGCATTATGTGGCCCAGACTTGCCTTGAACTTGAAGTGATCCTCCTGCCTTAGTCTCCCAAGGGCTGGGACTGACAGGTAACCACTGCCACACCCAACTGGGTGAGTGCTCACCTGACTCCCACTTTCTCTTTCCCTCCTTTCCGTTCCCCCAAGTCTGTAAAGTCAGTGACTGTCACCTGAGCAGCTCCTAAGGGTGGACATGCAAGTTTCACTCCTCAGTAGCTACAAATGTGTCCATCCCGCCATGCCGTGACACCTGGCCCAGCGGGCTGCCTGGATGCAGACTAGAGGCAGTATCTGGGAGATGGTGCCAGACGGACTCTGCACTGCCCCGACCTGTGTCCCTGTACCCACCGAGACTCTGCTCCACAGCCCCACAACCCTGGTAGGACAGGTTCTGCCAAACACTTGGCCTTGCCATGCTGGCTACAGCCACCTATAGCCACCTCTGCTAGTGTGTGCCAATGGCAGACACACCTTAAACCCTATGCATCTGTTGAGGAGAAATATGACACCATCTCCAAAAGAAAAACTGTCTTAGCCATGTGTGGTGGTACATGCTTGTAATCCCAGCACTGGGCAAGCTGAGGCAGGAGGATCTCTGTAAGTCTGAGACCAACCTGGGCTACACAGTGTCTTATAAACTACAAAGTGCCAGTGTCCATACATCCTAGAGACCCACCTGGCTAGTATTCTTATATACAGTGGTTTGTATGATACACAGATGTTGGAATTTAAGGGTTAAAACCCAAGTTTGAGACCAACAGGGTTAAAGCTCAAATACCAGCTGAGCCACATTCTAGCTGTGTGACCTCAGACAAGTGAATTACCTTTTCTGTATCTGAGTTTGGTTTCCTCAGCTAGTGTTTTAGGATGATTAAACAGGTTAATGTACTTTAGGACTTAGACCAATCCCACAGTCAGTATGCATTTCATAAGTGGCAAGCACAGGATTCACATGATTGGCACATTATTCACATTATTACATATATAATATATATTAATATATGTTACTAATTCTATAAAATTCAAATGTTTTCAAGTATGGTGGCATACAGCTGTCATCTTAGCACTCAGGAGGCTGAGGCAGGAGTATTACTTCAAGTTCAAGTCCAGCCTGGGCTCCACAGCAAGTTCAAGGTCACCCTGAACCACACAGTGAGACCTTGTCACAAAACAAAACGCAACACAAAAACAATAAAAATGCCCAAGAGCATGCCTGCTGGGTTCTAAGGTAGGTGTATGCTTAGTTAAAAACAAAACAAAACTACCCAGCAGCTTTCCAGAGCGGCCCGGCTATGTGGCTGGTGGCCCCCAACAGCAATGGGACGAGAGAGCCCGTCTCTCCACACCCCTCCTTGGTTCTTGAGTAATTTCTCTATTCTAAGTATCCGGATAGCTCTGTAAGTATTGATACCGGGCTGTGGTTCTAATTTGCAGGCCCCTTCCCTGCAATCTTAGCCTGTTCACTGCTAAGAGTCTGGCTTTGGGCACCCCTCTTCCTAGGCAAGCATGGTGCCACTGAGCTATATCCCTGGCACCCTTCTTTTCAAAAGTGCCCCAGCTGGTTCTAATAGGTAACCAGCGACCCCATGGGAGCCTTCTGGGGTGGTCCTTTTTTTACATACTGGGCTGTCCTTCTGAGCTCCCTGTGTTTTGTGGAAGGAATCCTGGGTGGGGCAGTGGGGTCCTGGACTGTGTTGGTGCCTGGGGAGGTGGGACCCTGGACGGCGGGCACAGGGGCTGCAGCTGTAAATCCCAGATACGCTGAGGCTGGATTTGCAGAGGGAACCCAAGAGTAGGCTGAGCCTGTGTAGAGTGAGGGCACCCCAGGGTGCAGCCCAAGGTGTGGAGGCAATAGAGCCCTGTGGGCCCAGGTGAGGTCACCCAGGGGTCTGCCTCCGTTCCCAGTAGGGCAAGGAGGGCCCAGACCTCTCAGTTACATGGTTCTCCTCCCTTGTATTAAAGAACCACAGTCCCAGCATCAGCTGTGGAAAGGAAAGGCTGAACACCGCAAAGAAAAGAAAGGCACCTGCCCTCCCAGTCCCAGGACACACGGGCCACTATTTCCAGACGACTTCCGCCAGGTTTTCCTCATCATGGGCGTCGGTGCCGGGACGGTGAGTGTCTTAACTACTTTGAGACAGTTGCTTCACTTGGCACATCCTGAGTGGGTGTTTCAGGTCTGGAAAAACAGCCTCCCCGACCCTTCTAGGTGGTGGCAGGGACCTGGCACACACCTCTCCCAAGCTAGGCCAGTGTTGGGCTTGGCACTGCCCCGCTCTGAGTCCACTTGTAAACACGGCTGTGGGGAGCAGGTCATCAATAGGGTTTCTGTGCACGGCTGGCCGCTCCCATAGGCCCTATTCCTGGAATCGCGGGCACCGGGTGGGGTGTTTTCCTGGCCCTGGATACACAGAGGCTGACATTGAGGGCTGGGACCTGAGCTGCCCCCTGTCCCTCACCCCTTTCACTCTGTGGGCACAGGGAGCTGTCACCACCTGGGGGCTTCTGAGGCAGAGACATAGAGAAGGGTGAGGTAGCCCTAGACCAAACCCAGCGAGTTTCTCACCCGCCATGCTGGGTGTGCCTCAGTATCCGCAGGGTAGCTGTGTGCCCAAGGTCATGAAGCCCAGCTAGACCTCACGGAGTGGGTCAGAGACACCCAGAGGTTCCCCATGCTGGTTTCAGAAACCACAAGACGCCACCCAAGCTCTGCTTTCTGATCGGGATCTGAGGAGATGGGTACTGTCATACGACCTCTGCCCTGTGTCCAGTCCAGGCCCCAGCCCTGCCCCGAAGTCTCCCTTTGAGACCACAGAGGGTTACTGCCCACTTGCTGTTGGCTTTCCTGGCTGGTTCTTGCCCACAATGGCCCTGCCCATTGGCCTGGTGTTCCTACATGGGCATAGTGAAATGATTGTCCTTACTTGGGCTCCACACCTCCTGCCAGGCTGCCCTACCTCAGAATCTGGAAAATTCCCTCCTGCACATAACTCATAATAGCTAAATGTTGGAAGTGGCCTACATGTCCAAAAACAGATGAATAAATAACAAAAATGTGTTTACTCACAATGGAGTACTATGCTGCCATAAAGAAGGAGGGATGAGTCATCTGTGGGAAAATGGATGCATCTTTTTTTTTTTTTTTTTGAGACAGGGTCTCGCTTTGTAGTTCAGGCTGGCCCTGAGCTCACTATGTAGTCCAGGCAAGCCTCGAACTCAGCAGTCCTCCTGTCTCTGCCTTCCTAGTGCTGGGATGACAGGCGTGAGCCACCACGCGCGGCACTGTGGTATGTGGTATTGATTGCTGGTGGCATGAGTTACCACGCCCAGCATTGTATGTGGTTACTGGGATCAAACTCAGGACCTTGCGCTTGCGAGACAGGTGCCGGAACCACTGAGCTAAATCTCCAGCCCCCATTTATTTATTTTTTTTTTAGGACAGGGTCTTGCTTTGTAGTTTAGGCTGGCCCTGAGCTCACTATGGAGCCCAGGCAAGCCTCGAACTCAGCAATCCTCCTGTCTCTGCCTCCTGAGTACTGAGATTACAGGCGTGAGCCACCACGTCCGGCACTGTGGTATGCGGTATTGATTGTTGGTGGGCGTGAGTCTCCACACCCAGCATTGTATGTGGTTACTGGGGATCGAACTCAGGACCTTGCGCTTGCGAGGCAGGCACCGGAATCACTGAGCTAACCCTCCGGCCCGATGGATGCATCTTGAGATGATAATGTTAAGAGAAATAAATCAGACACATAAGTTCCAACATCACATGTGAGAAACCTAAAGTATAAATAAAGAGCAAAATAAAATATAGATAACAAGGAGATACAGCTCTTGCAAAAAGGAAAAGATCCAAGAGATAGAAGAGGTGGGAAAAAGGAGAGAGAAAGGGGGTGCCTAAGGGATGAAGATGTGTGATATACATGTACCAACTCCCCATAATACATGTAATCATTATGTACCACAAACATGTACTAATAGTGGAGTGTGGTCTTGCACGCCTATAAGGAGGCTGAAGCAGAAAGATTACCATGAGTTCAAGCCCAGCCTGGAATACATAGTGAGACTTTATCTTCAAAAACAAAACCAAAAATAAATAAAATAAAAAAAATTTAAAACCCATGTACTAATTTTTAAAAACTAAGGGAAAAAACCTTCCCTGCTACAGGGCAGGTGTGTCTCAGAAGACACAGGCAGAGCCACAGGGCCCTAGGGTGGGATTTGGGTACCTGGGACCTTTTTGGGCCTCAGTTTCCCTACACAGGAAGTTTGTCTAGAGGAGTTGCTGACTTTTGCAGGCAGGTCGGGGAGTTGCAGGCCACTGTGAGACAGGAAGTTTCTTGTGTAACCAGTGCCCACACAGTACGGAGGTCACACCAGTCCTAGGCACTCATGCCAGTGCCCCAGGGATGCCTGAAGCTGCAGACAGAACTGACTAGACATGGTCTTTCCTCCATATGCACCCTTAGGATAACGTATAGTTTCTAAAGAGGCACAATAAGATATTAGCCACAATGACTAATATAGTACAATAGAACAATTAGAACAATGCACTGTAGCATGGGTTATTTAAAACTTAGGAACTACTTCTGGAATTTTTCCATTTAATTGTTAGATTTTGGTGGACCATAAGGAGCCAAACTGTGGAAAACAAACACTGTGGGTCCAGGGCAGGGGGAAATACTGCAAGTGCATATGGCACTCATAGTGCCCTAGGACCTCAGAGCCCCACTCTACAGATGTGGAAACTGAGGCATCCAGAGGTGATGGGCATCTGGATGAGTGCTCAAAGCACAAGGACAGACAAGAGTGGAGGGGACAAACATTGTTACCTCCCAGGTGGGTGTGGATGAAGAAAAGGCAAGGTCCCCTCAAAGGGTACAGAAAGTCAAACCACGAGGGAACAGAGGGAAGGGGCCTCCTTGGTGAACCTGCAAAGTGACCTGGGAAGAAGCCACTTAGTCTTTTTGTTTTTCAGTTTTGTTTTGTTGCTTTGAGATAGGTTCTCTCGAAGTAGTTCAAACTGGCCTTGAACTTCAGGCAATGTTCCTGCCTCAGCCTCCAGAGTGCTAGGATTACAGGTGTGTGCCACCACGTTCAGTTCATAAAAAGGCTTAATTTTTTTTTTTTTTGAGACAGGGTCTCTCTTTGTAGTTCAGGCTGGCCCTGAGCTCACTATGTAGCCCAGGCAAGCCTCAAACTCTGCAATTCTCCTGCCTCTGCCTCCCGAGTGCTGGGATTATAGGCGTGAGCCACCATGCCTGGCACTGTGGTATGTGGTATTGATGGTTGGTGGGCGTGAGTTTCCACGCCCAGCATTGTATGTGGTTACTGGGATCGAACTCAGGACCTTGCACTTGCGAGGCAGGCGCTGGAACCACTGAGCTAAATCTCCGGCCCTGAAAGGCTTAATTTTTAAATAGCCTATGAACTCATGGTTCAAAAGGGCAGAGAGGGAGGCCGGGTTGGTGCCAGCAGATAGGGGACCCCAAGCTATGGCAGTGGAAGGAGCCAGCAGGAAGCTATAGGGGGTACGGAAAGAGCTTCTCTGAGTCCCCAGGGCCCCAGTGCAGGGTGCAGTGACCTTTGAACAAACAAGAAGTGCTCACCAAGCCTGGGTAAGCATGTGTAGGAGGAACCGGGAGAAGCATGCCTGGCTAGGCTGAAGTGCAGCTACCACGCAGGGCCACAGGATGCCTTCAGCAGGCGGGTCCCCCTTGTGCTCCATTGGTACATGGAACTCTGAGCAGGCAGGAGGCTGTAGGAGCCCTTGGCCAGGGCAGGCTGATGATCACAGCAGGAGCTCAGCAGGCGAGGATGGCCCAGCCTTGTCCACTTCCTTGCTGAGCACCTTCACTCTTTGTTACCAACAAGTTCCCAGTCCCAAGTCTGTCGTCGCCCTCACCAAAGCCCTGATCTCCAGTCATGTCAACCAAGGGCCCCAAGGGCCTCTGTGGGTCCTATAGGCTCTGCACCAGGAGCAGCACGGCACTAGTGACAGCATAGCCACCCACCAGGTCCACGAGCCAGACCAGTGGGCACCATGGCCCATAAAGCCTGAAGCTTCCCCTGCCCCTGACATCCCTGCCTCAGGCTGGATGTCAGAGGGCACTTTGGCCCCCTATCAGGCCACTTCCTCCCCGCATGGGCCAAGTAGTGGGTGGTATCACAATGGACAGCATCTAGAGGGAAAGACAACATGCCCGGGCTGAAGAAGACACAGGGGTGTCTTTCAGTGCTGCTCAGGTGGGAGTCCCTTCCCAGGGGACACTTTGGACTGACGGTCAAGCCACCCAAAGCCTGCTCTATCCCGGCTTTGGGTGGGTGGGCCGGGGAGGGGGGTGCACAGGTCAAAGCCCCGGATGAGAAGCATGCTGAGTGAGCCATGGCACAGCCTGACTCAGGAGGGTGGCTGTGTCTGCCAGAGCAGCAACTGCACTGCCTGCAGGTCCTAGGACTGGTGCACTCCAGTTCTGGGCTCACGGGATGGGGCACGAGGGCAGGAGGTGCCCTCCCACACCAGCACCCTGAGCAGGATGTGCCAGGAACGCTAGCACAGGGGTGGGAGACCCAACTGTGCAACACCAGTGGTCCTCCCCTCCAACCAAAGTGGTCCTCACTTAAGAATCTGGGGACAGACAGCTGGCACCGGGCATGATGTCCTCCCCTCCAGCTTCCTTCCTGGGAGGCCCAGTGCCATTAAGAAGCCCCCGCACCCCTGAGGTGCCAGAGAGGAGGGTTTGAGGTCAACCGTGTGCGAAACAGCAAGTTCTCTGGGTGCCACACGACACCCTACACAGGCTTTTGCCTTTTCATTTTCACAAAGAAAGAGGAATCAGCAAGAAAAAGATTTTCTGTTTGCAGGTCCCAGCTGCCAAAGAAAGAGGAAGTTATGCCAGCTTGGGGGGGCATGGCACTGAGGGTCCTGGGACTCCCAGTGTGAGGGACTTACCCACCCTGCCACAGGGTCCTGGATGCAAAGACCACAATTTGGTGCTGTGCTGGGGCAGAGCCGGGCACCAAGCGAGGGCAGCAGGCCAGCCTTCCTGTGCTTCAGCCATGGCTCGGGCAGCCCTGGGCCTCCACCCACTCCGGCTTGGTCTAGACTTGCCCCAAAGTGCCCAAGCTACCCTCTAAATGCTTCTCTAGCCTCATTCTACACAAAACTCCCCACACACATCAGAGCCTCCTTCTTCAATTCTCCAGGCAGGGCTGACTCCTGTGCCGGCTCCAGGGCTGGTCCTTTATCCCCCAGTGTGTGCTCTCTCGGCCTTGGGAACAGTTCAAGAGTGGCCACAAGCCCCAGGGTTGACTGGGTGGTACGGCGGAAGCCTGGGTGAGTGGACACATCCCAGGACAGGACAGGCTGGAGCCCCACAATCCAACTGCCAGTAACCAGCCAAGTCCCTCTGACCTGAGCTTCTGCCAATTGCGATCCAGGCTTCCACAAGCTAGCTCTGAGTCCCTAGGCCACCCCACACACAGCTGGAAACCGGTTCAGGGGGGGTGACATGATGGCTCTGTGCCACAGCCACACTGCCCCCGGGGGGGCAGCAGCCAAGGGGTTCTGTCCCTACAGCTCCTGGGACAGACAGGAAGAAGCCTGAGGATCCCTACCTCACCAGGCCCCGTCCCTCTGCAGCTCTGGATCTTGCCAGGGACTGAAGCTCCATCAAGAATGGGGGGCACAGAGCCTGGACACATTTCTTTCAGCTGACAATGGAGATTAAATGACAGGAAATGCTTAGCATTATCACCAGGCAGTTGAGAGACAGGCTGCAAATTTCAGCAAGGGCTGTGGTGATTAAAAACGCATCGTGTCCCTGATTAACCATTCTGAACAGATGCTGGGGCCATTGTCACGATGAGGAACGGAGCTCCCGGAGCCAATAAAACATCTTGCGATGAGCTGCGCTCCCATCGGCCACCTGCCGAGCTGGATGCGGTTCCCACAGCCGGGACCAACAACCTCCAAGGGAAGATGGGGTGCTAGGGTCCCGAGGGAGCCCCAGGAAACAAACCTCACTGGCCTTGTGCTGGGTCCTTCAATCTATGACATGTCAATGTGCCAAAAGCCAATTGACAGACAGTCCGTGTGCTGAACAATAAAATCATCACGTTTTCCCGTAACCTTTTAGTGTCAGTCGGCTGCTTTCCATTTGTGTCTTCCAAATGGCATTTGCGGGGACAGTGAGTTTGTGTGGAACCCAGCAGCCTGCTGCCTGCTGCCCGGAGCCACAGGAGTGGGAGGGGAGCCAAAATTAGTTGAGTTATATAATTTTAGATTTATCTATAGTTGTGAAACAATAATGCAGGGTGGTCTTTTCTTCTCTCTACCTGTTTCTCCCAATGGCAACGTCTCAGGGTACATCATCACCTCCCGTACACGGGTACAGTGACATCCACCCATTTCAGATTTCTCACAATGATGAAAGTCCTGGAAAACCTGTAGAAGCTGAAGTCCCTAATCACAGAGAGTCCCCAGGAGGCCTACACAGCCTGTGGCTTTCTCAGGAAAGTCCCTGCTCACTGCCACGCCACACCTGTCCTCTGCCCATTGTTTCTCTGTGTCTGTGACAGCTACGTCCCTTTGCAGTGTCCTGGGAGCTGACGGAGGGACCAGTCACAGCAGTAGCTGGGCCTCATGGCCTGGCTGCTCTGGGTTCCAGAACCTTCCATGTTCCATGGCGTCTGACCCACCCGTCATCTTGCATACTTGAACCTCTAAACGATGCACCCTGTCTAACATAGCATGTGCCAAGCCGCTGTTTTACCATGTTGGGTGAGGAATAATGATGAGAAAAATGTCTACGCCTCCTCAGGACAGATGCAACCAGCATGGGCCCAACTACACAGCTGCCCAGCTCCACGTGGGTGGCACTCACGGGACACATGAGGACAGACTGTGGACCTGGGACATGGTGGGGATCACAGCAGCTGGGGTCACCCATTGCTTCATTCAGTGTGGTGCACAGCACCCAGCAAGTTCAAGTTTGGCTTTGGGGAACTTCCTGGAATTTCTATGCACAGTTGGTTGAAGCTGAGCGCACAGAACCTGTTAACACAGGACTGAAGGGATATGGCAGTCCCATAACTGTAAAGATACCTCGCCCAACAACCCTGTCACACCCAGAACGGTACACTGTTAGCTTTTTTGCTCTGAAATGAATAGCAAGGGGTGTCCTGTGCCACTAGGTGCCCAAAGCAGCATATCACAGAAAGAAACAGGGGAGCTCAGCTTTTTAATGGTGGGCAGACTTGTTCCTATGGGCCTGAAGACAAAGTCAGCACCCTCTCTGGCTGCACAACACTGCCTGGGATTTGAGGCATTTCCAGCCCCTGAGGACAGCTAACCTCGATGACATGACACTCTGAATAGCGACAGATATGTCAAGTCAGACCTTCCTTCCACCCCAAAGGAAAACCTTGAAGTATACCGAAGTCATATATCATGCATTTGTTGAATTATTTTCCTGGACTTGGGATCTCGCCAGGATACCCAGGCTGGCCCTGAATTCCTGGGTGCAGGTGACCCTCTTAGCTCAGCTTCCCAAGGGGCTGGAGCCACACATAGGTGCCATGGTACCCGGTTTAAAATAGTAGCATTTGCACTGTCTGCTTCTGGGGGAGGTGCTGTGGACGGAAGCCAGGGCCCTGCCCATGCTGGGTACAAGCTCTGTCACCGAGCTGCACCCAGGCAGCTTGTCTGGCCAAGAGTTAACCAGGGTGACGAGGGGCAGGGAAGCCTTATCTTGGAGCTCTCAGAGATAAAAACATAGATATTCTGGAAGGACCTCAAGAAGTGGCACAGCTGTGGCTTCAGGGCAGGGGGCCAGGGAGAAAGGAGGCTGTGTCCGTGTTCTGTCCAGATGTTCTGGGCTCACATGCATGTGCTTTTTCTCAGAAGAGGGAATAAAAAGCTCATAAAAAAAAGGTACAAGCATCTTTTTTATACAATAAACACCCTCACTCACATCTGCCCTTATTTAAGAACATGTACATCAAAAGCACAGGAGACATTGCTTCATCCCACTGGGATGGCTGTTATAAAAAGACAATGACAGGAGATGGAAAAGATGCTGACAAACGTGGACTCTTGCGCATGGCAGGTGGGAAGGTTTAAATGGTGGGAAACAGGGTTCCCATCTGCTCCCACAATTCCACCTTGGAGAAGACACACAAAATACTCAAAAGCAGGGTCTAGAGGAATATGCACCTACAGTCACAGCAGCATTATTCACAATAGCCAAAGGCAGAGGTAACCCAAATGTCCAAACATAAACAAAGGGATATGCAACATATGGTCTAACTACACGATGGAATATTATATAGCCCTTAAAAGGAAGGCCATTCTGACACATGTTACAGTGTGGGTGAACCTGAAGGACACTATGTCATTAAGGGAAATAAGTCAGAGACACAAGCACAAATACTCTATGGTCCCAGTTCTATGAGGTTCCCACAGTGGTTAGAATTAGAGTCAGAAATAGAATGGTGGGTGCCAGGGGTGAGGGAGGGAGAATGGGGAATTAGTGTTGAAAGGGGACAGAGTTTCAGTTTGAGAAATGAGAGAGTTCTAGAGATAGACAGTGACAGTCACTCAACAAAGTGAATGTACTTAACATTGCTGAACTACATATTTAAAACAGCCAAAAGGCCGAGAGTGGTGGCTGCCTGTCATTTCAGCACTGGGGAAGCTGAGGCAGGAGGATCACAGTGAGTTCAAGGCCAGCCTGAGTCACACAGTGAGTTTAGGACAAGACTGAATACACAGTGAGTGTGTCTCAAAAAGAATACAGAAATAAAACAAAAAGATCAAGAAGGTTGGATTATCTAGTGCTTTATCCCACGGCCCCCCTCCATGCCAAATGAAGATACAAAATCTTTCCATGTATGCTCCCAATTTGAAAAAGGAGTGTTTGGTACTTTGCTAGACCACGTCCTACATGGATGCTCGGATACAAAGAGAAAGCCTTGCGGGGGGGGGGCGGGGCAGTGAGAGTGGAGGGCTTGTATGGGGCACCAGGGAGGAGCTGTGCTCCAGTGTCCATGCCCCATATCCTCCTGCTGCCTGTCAGCTCCACACATGCAGTGCCAGCCTGGCACCCAGACCAAATGCCCAGTGGTCACTGGGCTGAGTGAACAAGGCCCCCCGAAAGTGACAGGACTGCCCACTAGTGAGCCAGGACATTAGAGGGGCCTCCAGCAGCTGCCACACCATCCTGCCAGCCACACCTCTCAGAAAGACCTGCAGCAGCTGTGTCCTCCAGCAGCTCCAGTGCCTGAGCTCAGGGCCCTGAGACGTGAGCAGCTGCCTAGGGCACACCGGGGGCAGGAACTTCCCTCCCTTTGTTCTGCAGGGACTGCAGAAGAGAGGTACGGGGGCCTCCTGGGGTGAGTGCCTGGGAGACGGGTATATGAGCTGCCCCACCGGCAGGTGCTCAGAGGCATCAGAGGCCCCAAAGCCAGCCATGGCCAGCTTAGTCAGCACCAGCAACAATGCCTCCCAGGCCTGCTGACAGGACAAACTGGCCTGGTTCAGGGTGCTGGCTGGGGGCTTCCAACCACCTCCACACAAAGGACCTGCGGCCCCAAGGGCAGGGGCCAGCCTCCTCCACCCAGTGCCAGCTGAGTATGCATGGGGAAGGGCACAGCCATTGGCCAGGAGGTCTGGCACGGCTCAGGCGCAGCCCCTGGTCTTAACGCTGAGTGAGAGGTGTGCCCGCAAAGCGGAACAACCTGAAAACCAGCTTGGCATAGCTATGTGGATTCCCCAGGAGAAGCATCTCATGGAGCCAGCGCCACAGAGCAGGCAGGGGCTCTGTGGGGTGGGCGTCAGGTCTTGAGTGACACAGGGACAGCATAGGGCACAGAAGGGGTGGCACCCACCTTCGAAGCTTAGAAGGCCCAGCACCTTCACCCAAGGGCACCCAGGAAAGGTGACAGAGGATGGTGCCCAGGTCAGTGTGGTCCTGTCCAGGATGGGCCACAAGCCTGGGACCCGGCTCCAACAAAGGCCCAGAAGAGTCTGCAAGGGCCTGTCCTTCACAGGCTGGAGGGTGGTGGTGGGAATGGGAGCCTGTCCCCCCACCTGTTTCTGTGCCAGGCCTGGTACAGTGTGCCAGGTCAATCGAAGGCAGCCCCGGGCTCAGGCCTCATTGGACAGAGGCAGAGAGACAACTGCTGAGTGTGTGGCCCCTCTGTGGGGCCCGGGGAGGCTGCGGCTGTTGGGCCCTCGCTGTCCTCTTCTTGGAGTCCTGGGTCAGAGGCGCCCAGTACAGCCAGAGCAGGACCTGCTGAGCATGTGCTGTGCAGCCCTCAGTGCGTCTCAGCCTCTCTGACACCCACGTGCCACCCAGTGGCCTGGGGCTGAAAAGGGCAGAGGTGAGTCACGACCCAGAGAACCCCTAACATGCTCAACAGCGGGTGTGTGTGACTGCATGGGAAAGGGCGCTGGCCTAGCTACTGGACGTGTGTGACAGCGGAGCTTGGGCCTTTGTTTCTGTACCCGTTGTTACTGCTCTGTGTTGGGTCAGAACGGAGGCTGAGGCTGCTGAGGGCCAGGAGCCCCCAGTGTCCTCAGGGACCCACTCAGGAAATGGTGCCCATCAGCGTGAGGCCGCAATATCATGTGCCCAGCAACCCCTCAACCCAGTGAGTGAACCGGTTTTCTGGGCTATGCCCTGGGGTGGCCAGGGGCCAAGCAAGCTCCCTTGCCACCTACGATTAACCTCAGTGCCTGGTGCTGCCTGCAACTCCTTATTCTGGGAGTCATTAGCGTAGTCTATTGTGGGAAACAAAAGAGCAACATTCCCGGGTTCACTGAGTACAGAGATCCAATGTCACCTTGAGCCTTCCCCAATGCAGGTTCCCCGTCCCTGTCCCCAGGACACAGGTGGTGACAGCAGCCACTCCCTATTCCATCTCTCTGAACAGCCCCAGGCACTGAGGCTCCCAGAATGCAGAAACTATATCTTACCCGCTTGGCATCCATTTAGGGCAGTGTTGCAACCCCCCCCCCCCCATAACCCATTCGTTTGATACAGACTTCCTGACCACTAGGTGGCGCTTGCTTGGCTACGCAGCGATCAGCACCTCCACCCTGGGCCAGCCAAACCTGCAGCTGGGTGGGGAGAGGGCAAGAGAACTGCTGAATGGTCTTAGCCCAACCTGCTGCTGCGTCCCCAGCTGTGACCCTGCTCCCTCACGGCAGTCAGGCCTAGAGGGCAGAGAGGAAGAAAGCGCACGGGGAGGTGGGCACAGGGGGCACAGTGAACCTCCCAAAGGGCTTTCAAATCCGAGGACAACTGGTCATGCCACTCACAGACACCAGGGCATGCCCATCTAGGTCTGGGGTGTAGTGTGTGGCAGGAAGGACAACACTGCCAAAAATGCAGCAAGGAGAGCTGGGTGACCCTTGGTTAGCTCCTAAATTTCTTTGTCTGTAAAATGGGATCAATAACATTGCCTTTTCCAGCAGTGGAGAAGATTATTCAAAAGTTCAAAGCCAGCTTGAGCAAATTAGTGAAACCCTTCTCAAAATAAAAATTAAAAGGGGCTGGGGCCGTAGCTCAGTAGTAGAGAACTTACCCAGCAGGGTTTAGTACCTGGGAAGGAAAGAGAAATGGGCAAGCCAAAGAGGGCGATTCTGAGGTTGCCCACAATGCTGACCTGGTTGAATTTCCAGCTGCCCAGCAGTAGGCTCCCTGCCCCTGGTCCTGGCAGATCAAGCACCCAGTCAGTGAGCCCAGCAAGGCCAGCTCTCCTTCCCACTTCCCTCTGCAACAGCAGACCCACGCACCTCTCCATCCTGCCCCTGCTAGTCTGTTTGGAATCTCGGTGCCAAAAGTTTTGAGGGTGGCATTGCAGGGGGTGGAGGGGAAGATGGCCTTAGAGCCAGCGGGGGAGCAGAGACCCTCAGAGAAGGGAGGTGGGAAGCCCGAGTCCCTGACAGGCCAGGCCCTTACCCAGACAGCAGGGAAGACGGCCAAGTCCACACATTCCTAAATCCATCAGGATCCGTGCATCCAGATGCAAGTTTCCGGCCCTCTGCATTCAGGACCAGACGTGCTGAGAAAGGACCCTGGCATCTAGGAACTGTTCCTGGCTTTGTGAAGCAGCCATAGGAGCGGCTGCCTCCAGTAACATCAACTGCAGTCGGACATGCTACTGTCACCACGGGGCCAGGCGGATCCCAGGGCCACCTCCCACTGCAGCCCCACAAACTCAGTCTCTAGCAGCAGGACCCAGGCTGGGTACTTTGTAACCCTCCTAAGTCATTCTGGTGCGGATCCCCAGCTAAAGTCCACACCCCAGCTAGCACACTCCAAGGTTCCCAGGGAGAGGTACTGAGCCTCAGTTTCCCTGTCTCTCTTTGGACCTATCCAAACCAGGCGTCTGAGAACCAAAACAGAGCAGGGCCTATAACTGTCCAAGGAGACTGTCACATTTCGTCTGACTGACATCTCACCTCCCTCAACATTTGGCAGTGCCTGGAAGCTGAGAATTTCTCTGCCACCCAGCTCCTGGGCCCTGGCAAAAGTATGGCAGGTGGCACACAGTTCCTCCAGAGGACCTGTGCTACCTTGAAAAGACTTACTATGTTTCCAAAAATACAGCCAGGCCTCACCATGGGGGGTATGAACGCTAGCGTAGTGTGCTCATGCCAACAAACCGAGCTACGGGCTTTCCCATAAGAAAAGCAAGTGGACATCGAGGGTAGCCAGAGACACAGAGGCCTCGCTGCCGAGGGCCTGCAGACAGGCGAGGACCACGACCACTGCCTGCTGACGCAGCATCAACACAGCACAGACAGTGGCAGCTGCGGTGAGGCTGTGTTTACATTCTCCCTGCTCTAATAGAGGGAGGACCGCCTTCCATGGGGGGAGGAGGCTGCTCGCCTTCCTAGGGGGCTGCAGTAAGTGATTGCTCAGGGCCCCTGTGGACGCTCCAGCCTCTCTGTTGTAGCCCAAACCAAGAAGACCCAGCCTTGCTCTCCAAACTCATAAAATCTGAGGTCTCCAAATAGCCCTAACAGCCCCCACTCCACGCTGGGAAAGTGCCCAGGCAGGGGAGACCCGAAGCTGGGCCTCCACCTGGAGAGCCCCCAGGATCCTGGAGGAGGGCAAAAGCTGCTCACCCCTGAACAGCACAGAGCAGAGCTCCGGAGAGCTGTCAAAACACTGGCATTTGGGTCCCACCGCCCCCTGGGAAGTCTGGTTTAACTAAGCATGGGCTTTGGTTTCCATAAATACCCAGGCCTTGTGATGTCACTGCCTCATGCAGACTTTACCGGCTTCCGCCTCTGGCATTAGGCCCAGCCGATAGGACTCTGCCTTAGCCCTGCCCACAGATCACCTGGGTACTGGGGCTGGATACCACACTGCTAGACGGCCCAGGCCCCACCTGTCTGTCGAGCATGCAGCACCTTCCAGTACCCTCAGTCTGCCTGCAAGCCTTCCATCGGGCATGGCAGAGGCACCGATCATGGGCATGCGGGGCACCAAAGGCTCTTCCCAAATGCGAATGCTGTGGGCTGTGCCAAAAACCAAACAGAAGGGGGTGTGAGGAGTGTGCATTCGGGTTTGGGCGAGAAGACATCTGCCCTCCAAGCCAGTGAACCTCACAGCCTGCTGAAGACTTGCTGACTAACAGCCTTTTTCTCAGCGTCACCACCAACAAACATCTCTGCTGCAGAGGACAACAGTGGCTCCCCTGCAAGGCAGCCAGCTCTCTCTGTGAGCCACCTGCCCTCCCTCTGCTAGACCCTCATTCCAGCTGCCGGCTTGGCCTGGCACCCCTGGCCTTGGGCTCCGAGCATTACCCTGCCACATATACTCACAAGTAGCGTCTTCGGCAAGCCATCCTGTCTGAGTCCAGTCTCCCCTTTGCTCTCTCTTCCTCTCTGGCTGGGGATGCTCAATGTGCTTAGGAGAAGGAGCAGTATGCCCAAGAGAGAAGAGGAAGGGAATAAAATTAAATTGAAGGGCGAGTCACATTCCCGGGGGTGGCGGGCGCATCCACAGAGGCTGGGCTGGCAGCAAGAGCAGCAGGTTCCAGAAGGGTCCTCAGCGCGCTGGTCCCTACACTGTGCCTGGGAGCCTTCGGAGACATCGAGTTACCCAGGTGGCCAGGTTGGGTGGGGGCGTCTGCCCTGCTGCTACCTGGGACCTCCTCAAGGTGCTTCCCTCCCGCATATCCGGAGTGGCGGCGGGAGGAGGAGGAGGGAGGGCTGGGGGCCGTCTGCTCTCGCAGCATCCGGGGAGGGGCGGGAGCTCGGGCGCCTCCCCATCGCCCAGCTCCAGGGGAGCGCGGGAGCGCAGCCGCGCTGGACCAATCACCGCGGAGGCGCTCGTCGCCATGGCAACTGCATCCCAGGAGCGGCCGCCCCGCGGCGCTCTCCGCACGGGCGGTGGAGAAGCCCGGCGTGGGGCGAGCAGCCCTTTCCAGCCCGCGCTAGAAACCTGGAAATCTGTTGCTAAAATGCGCGCACCGCCTGGGGACTGCAGTGATGACAACTGCTTCCCGGGGAGGCATCTCTCTGCCTCTGGCACGGAGACATAGGAGCCACCCTGCCAACTCCAAGACGAGCTCTGCCACTTAAGACCTTGGCACAACGCTCACCTCCCGGGAGTCTAGAGGGTGCTACCCTAAAAGGGGGTCGTGACAGCGATGGTACAGGGTCAAGGAAGGGCCGAGGCACACAGTGGCTGCACGTCAGCACAGCACATGCCCCCTATGCCAGTCACGGTCTTCACGGAGGTGGGCTGGGGCCAGGCAGTGTTTCTGGCCCAGCTATGTGCCTTTCCCTTTTTCTCCCTAGCTGGACTCTTTCCAGCACCCCTGGCTACCCACCTCCCAGCAGCCAGGGATGCCAGCGGACTAGAGCACACAGAGGGCGAGGTGTATAGGGCACTTGCCACAAGTTCTTGGGCTACGCATGGGTTCAAGGGCAGCCTGAACTACATAGTAAGACCTCGTTTCAAAAAAAGTCAAGATAAAAATAAAAGCCATATTTTAAGACAAAATCTTGCCAAGGCATCAGGCCTCGCATCCTCCTGCTCCAGCCTCGCAGAGTGCTGAGAATGACAGGTGTGTGCCACCATGCTCAAAGGGAAGGGCTGGGAGGGTGAGGCCCGGATGCTGGAAGATGGGTGGGCGAGAGCCGGGCCAAGGCCCTGGGGCAGGAAGGAGCTGGAGGTTTAGAGCAGCCATTCTCAGCTGTCCTTTCTCCTTGGAATCCCCTTCTCTTCTGCACAGGTTTTTCTCTCTCAAGCGACCTGATCAATCTGCTATTTCCCTATCTATAAATCTGGAATCTCTAACCCACCTCTGGGTCTTCCGTGGTCACTTTCTATGTATTCCCATCCTCCCGTCATCTTACAAAGACAGCACAGCCTACTGACACCCGGCAGCTGCCCGAGGCCCAGGGGGGTTGCTGCGCCGAGCGGAAGTGAAGCCAGAACACCGGCTGGCCTGTCAACTCAAGGCCGGCGCTTTCCTTCTCCCTCTCTGGACCCCAGGCCCAGCAGATCAGGTCTGACCGACCTCGGGGAGGAGGGTTTCTGGATGGGGTGTTCAGAGGGGAGCGGTTTGGGGCGGGACCCTGGTCCCTGGCTGTGTCGGATGGGGCAGAGGCAGGGGGGCCTCCCAGGTGTGGGGCTTCCCGCGTGGGAGAGGATTCCAGAACCGGCAACCTCGCTGTGTCCTGAGCCTCGGTCACTGAGGAATGCTGTCCCGAGAGCCAGATTTGGGGCCGTTCTCGGGCACAGCCTGCACTGGAGTTGCATGAGACTTCTGTGACAACCCGGATGTGGCGTGGCGCCATGAGGGCTGCATCTGCCTGCATTCCCTGCCCACCGTCTTAGTGGGTCCTTAGGTCAAATCAACTCCCCACCATACTCTGGGGCTCACAGCTCACAGCAGTGCCCACAGGACAGAAAAGCCCTTGCGTCCCTGAAATGACATGCATTTCTTCTATACTCTGCTGTTGTTTCAGAGCAGGGAAAATGACCAGGCCCAGTGATATACACCTGTCACCCAATTGGGAGGCTGAAGCAGGAGGATCTCTGTGAGTTCAAGGCTGACCTGGGCTACACAGGGAACTCAAAGCCAGGCTGGACTACATAGCAAGACCCTGTCTCAATAAAACAAAACAAAAATAAGGCTACTGGCAAAGAACTTAGCATTCAGAATGAACTGCCTAGCCTTGTGTAGAAGTGTGCCCCTAACTCAAGGAAAAGCACTGCAGCGAGCCTTAGGGTTGCTGCCCCTGAGTGGGGCTGTAGGCATTGGATTACCCACCACCCACCTGGTTCTGCAGACTGGGGACTGCCAACAGCCCCTCTACCCCAGAGGCACTTACTAGGGTTTCTGGAAATGTCTCTGCCACTGCCTCTTCTCACTGAGGACAGGAGAGAGGAGGCAGTTGCTGGATGGTTCCGGAAACACTTCCCAGTCAGGCCTCCAACTGGAAAACCCCGACACGAAAGCCAACAAGCACATTTTCACCAGCGACTCCATGGCGCCTGCCCCTGCAGTCACGTGTCCCTGGGCACAAGCATGTGAAGCAGGGAGGACAGAGAAGCTGCGGTGGGAGGGTGACGGATTTGTGAGCCGCGGTCTCCTGGGCAGGGACCATGGAGCGCCCGGGATGGGGCAACTTCACTCAGTGGGGAAGCAGCCCCTGCCCTCCCAGTGGCCCAGGTGGTATCATTCTACCCATGCAAACCTCAGAAGCGCAGTCCTTCGGGGTCCGCAATGTGACTTCCTTCCTGCTGAAGCTCTACACCATACAGACCCAGAGGATGATGTGTGCAGAGAGCACTTATTTCAAAACTAAGCCTCCTCTCCCACCTGCTGACCACCTTAGCCCCTCCTGCCTGCAGGGGAGACTGTTGTCGCCCGTGTGGAGCACTTTTTCTCTGCATTTATCCAACGAGGCAGCTAAAAACTAGAGGGCATTGCGTGGACCCCCAAAACAGCACCTCTTATGACATTTAAACAGAAACTTAAACACAAAGATGAGTACAGGAGAATACAAGGAGGGTGGCGGGGGGCCCTGGGTCCCCCCTTCTCAGATGCCCCCGCCAACACGGGCTCCCGACTTCCCCGAGAAGTTCTCCTCAGGAACGGGTGAGCTCAGCGATCTGAACAGTGACACGCAGCTTTACATAAGCAGGATCGCGTCACGTGGCTTTTTCTAGACCGGTTTCCCCGTCCGCATCTGCGTTCCACTTGGAAGACTGAGTCATGGAATCTCTGAACCTGGCTCTTCAGCGCCTCTGGCTCCAAATCTCAGGCTCTGCAGCTGCAACGGTGGGGAGGGCTGAGGTGTCTGGTACAGCAGGGAGGAAGCAGCAGAGAGGAGTCTTTGGGCTCCGGCGGCCTCTGGGCTCTGGCGGCCTCCCCTGACTGCTGGGCCGGGATTACAGGTCACACCACCGCAGCCGCAGCTGGCTTCCACAGAAGGGATTTCACGGAAAAACGAAGCATCGTGTTCTGCCTACAAACACCACGCACTCGCTGTGTGCAGACGGCCAAGGAGGGGCAGACGGATGCACCGTGACCCGAGGCCCATGAGCGAGCCCCTGGGTGCCCTGTGAGGTCACTGGGCTGATGGGGGCTGCGCCCAAGCCAGGCAGTGGATGAAGGCACGGTGCTGGTTTGGTCCCCTGGCCCAGGGTGCGGGCACCCCTCACCCCAGGCCCCAGGTCCCGCCTGGAAGGGGGTGTTCTTGCCCTACCACACCTCCCCTCCAGGAGGCCACCCTCTTAGACCCCCGGAGGCACAGTCCCAAACTCACAGCGATACAGGACAGGCAGCCCCAACACGGAGAGAAAAGCCCCCAGTTTAAACTCGAGCTCACCACTGAGACATCTCCAGGGTCCCCAGGAGGACAGGGCCCACTTGAGACAGAGGCCAAGTGAGGGAAGCAGGGATGGGAGTAGAAGAGAGGCAGATTCCGGGGTTACCACTGGAGCCAGCCATGCCTGAAGCCCGATTGTCAGCCATGCCACTGGAAGTGGGCTTTCACTTTGTCACTTCAAACTAAGTCCACGTGACAAACGCCTTCAACAGATACTCAGTAGTCCCCCTTATGCATAGGCAATATGGTCCAAGACCCTCTGAGGAGCCCCAGAGAAGAGGGCCCAACCCTGGATCTGGCCTGATTTTCCTGACACACACACCTAGGAGAGAGCTGGAGCCCAGACCCAGGAGGAGACAAACCACAGCAACAGTGAACTTGAGCAAGGACAGCACGACGAAGGGAGGTTTCATCACGTGGCAGCATTGAAAACCGGCCAGTTGTTTCTTTGTGGAGTTTCCCACTGCAGTGCACTCTGGGTAACCGGGGCTTCAGAAGGGGAACCAAGGATGAGGGGAGGGGGAGGTGAGGCGACGGTCTCCACGGAGACGTGCCCACGGGGCGGGAGGGTGTTTCCCAAGGTCCAGGCTGTGGGGCTCCACGGAGCTCAGAACTACAGGGACAGCGCTGAGCAGGGCACGGGCCGCGCTTAGAGGGGAGAGAAAGCCAGACAAGAGGCTCAGCCTCCTTGGCCATGTGTGATGCTGCGACCGTGACTCGAGCAGGGAAGGTTCCCAAGAGGAGAGAGCAGTGGGGTTTGTGCTGAAATTGCTCCACCCCAGGGGGCGCTGGATAGAGCCCTGGAGGGTGCGGAGCCCAGGGAGGGGCCTGCGCTGGGCCCCTGGAGGCGGGAAGGGGCTGGGCGGGCACCAAGGCTGCAGGGAGAGGTGATGGTGTGGCCAGGTGGGGACAGAATACTGGGGGGACCACGGAGCGGCGGGGAGCAGAGGGGGCTGTCTCCCTCCTGAAGGCCACTGCGGCGACAGGAAGGGGGTTCCCAGCCCCACCTGTGGGCCCTGACCTGGACCCGTCTGTCCTGTGCTGCAGTGACTCAGACCTGCCCCCAAAGAAACCGGCAGGGTAAAATCACCTCAAATAGGAGCTAAGTCCACATTCAAAGACACTTCCCAGAGCCATTCATAACAACAAGCAAACTGAAACCCAGACAGCACGCAGGCTTAGTTACCAGGGAATTCTATTGTTGCAGAATCCTTCGGCTATCTAAACATCACTGAAAACACCAGTGTGATCCCAGGACTTGAGAGGCTGAGGCAGGAGGATCGCCATGCATATGTGGCCAGCCTGGGCTACATAGAGAGACCTTGTTTTTGTTTTGTTTTGTTTTGTTTTTGTTTTTGTTTTTGTTTTTGAGACAGGGTCTCGCTTTGTAGTTCAGGCTGGCTCTGAGCTCACCATGTAGCCCAGGCAAGCCTCGAACTCAGCAATCCTCCTTCCTGCCTCTGCCTCCCAAGTGCTGGGATTACAGGCGTGAGCCACCACGCCCAGCAAGAGACCTTGTTTTAAAAGTAAGAGAGACAGAGGGGAGGGGAAGAAAGGGAGGGGGAGGGGGGAGGGAGATACTGGGTACTCCCTGAGATTACTGCCCCAAAAACATGAGCCACGTCCCAAGGTCCGTCCAGCGAGGTGGGCGAGAGCAGGGATGTGCACACAGCCAGGTGGTGCAGGTTGCGCACTTTACAGCTGTCAAGGGAAGTGGTGCCCGAGTGGCGTGCAGGGCATCAGCCCTGGTTCCACACGTGGTCTCTGGAGTGGGGACCCTTACTGTGTCACTCACTAGCTGTGTGACTTTGGGCACATCTCCAAAAGAGAAGGACGACAAGAATTCACTCACAGGTAACCCCAGTGAACACAGCATCCAAGAGTGCCCCCAGGATGGGGTGAGGCTGGCTTCTCAGCTGGAGCACCCTCCGGCTCCCCGAGTCTCCTACCAGCTCCTCCTACTCCCATGTACCTCCCAGCCCCAGGACCTTGGCACAGGCTGAGGGAAGGGGCTTCGCCGGGGTCAGGGCACAGCCAAATCCCTGCTTTAGTTCACACCCCCTGCAGAGCCCACGTCCCCTTCTGGTGGTTCTATGACCACGGAGAGAGCTCAGCTGTGGTGTGGCTGGGTGAGGCAGGAGCACATGACGCATCATTCTTCCCAGGAAGTGAGCACATACTGGGCTGTCATGAGGCCCCAGAACATGTCCCACCCCCACCCATCCCCAACCCTAGGCCTCTGAGCTGACTCAGTTTACCAGAAGTGCTCTGGTACAGAGCAGACCCCTGTTTCATGGATCATATTGACCAAACCTATGCGCAGACTGGGAGATGGTCACGTACCAGGTCTGTCAGACCCCATCAGAGCCCCAGGCATCCTGGCTTTGGTCCCTGTCCTTACACGGTGAGGGGGACAGGCTGGGACACAGTCTGAGGGGGTGGCTGGGATATAAAGGACTCTGGAACTCAAGGCACCCACAAGAGAAGCAGGCCAGAGAGAGGAGCTTGGGGGCGGGGGCCAAGAAGAGTGGCTGCACTGGCGCTGCTACTTCACCTCACCATTTCCTCACCCTCCTGCAACCAGATAAGAGAGCTCGCCACGAGCCCACTTAGCAGATGAGGAGACTAAAGCTCCAGGAGGCACAGAGGAGGGTCCGTGTCCCACAGCAAGCACGTCAGTGCAGAGATATCAGGACCCTGGCGTGGGCTGGCCAGTGGGGAGTGAGCGGCCTGCCCCTGGAGGTATGCAAGTCCCAGCCGCGGAGGGAGGCGGCCAGCACCCAAGGCTCCTCTCAGCTATGGCTGGCTCAGTGAGACCCCAGCTACTCTGCAGCTTCCTGTTCTCCGAGTCCCACCCACACAGACCTGTGACGGCTGAGAGAAAGCTGAGACCTTGCGTGGGTGCTAATCACAGGTCCCGGCATTCGATCTGTGATCTGCTGGGATGCTCGAGGCCCATGAAAGGGCTGCAGGGAATCTGCTGCTGCAAGTTCCCGAACACTCCGGAGCTCCGAGGTCCCTAGAGGACAGAGATGGCTGTGAAGTATGAAGTCTTGTGGAGAGAAACCCCGAGCACAGGGTGCATCTGGGGAGCAGTGGCCTTCATCCCTGAGCCTCCGTCTCCCTATCTGTGAAATGGGCTGCAGCGCCTGCCTCAGGCAAGGAGACTATAAGACAACCTCTGGCTTCAAGATCCTGGTCTCCTGCACACCAGGTGTGTCTTCCTTAGGCTGAAGCGAGGTTGTACCGATGCCCAGGGAGGGTACCCTGCCACCAAGCAGGGACCACGAGGCTCCTCCATTTCTTCCCTTCTCAGGTCTCAAGGCTCCAATGGCACAGGGGTGCATATTCGGGTCTGGCAGCTCCTCTTTCTCACCTCACCCTCGTTCAACCCTGGAGTTGTCTGGGCAGACAGTATAGCCGCAGGGGCCTTTGGGAGTACCTAGGAGGCCGAGGCAGAAGGGTGGCCTGGGCTACACAGTGAGTTCAAGGCCATCCTGCAGTACATAGCAAGACTCCATGTATGGTCTGGCTCTGCTGAGAAATTCTGGAACTTGCAGATCTATAGATGCAAAGCAGAAGAGCTGCCCGAAGTGGGGTGTCGACCAAGAACAAACAGCAGCTACTGGCGGTAATGAAAATGTCCTCGAATTGATTGTGGTGATGGGTGGATAACACTGAAAATACATTAAAGATCACTGGGCTGTACTCTTTTCAGTTAGGTAATCTGTAATCTATTTTTCGGTCTGTTTCTCTACCATTACTATGTGAGTTCCATGAAGAAAACCTTTTTTATTGGGGAAAATGGAGGATGGAGCCGAGCTGCAGCCCCAGGGCTTCCTACTGTTTAGAAACAGGGTTTTGCTGAGTTGCTAAATTCCCCAGGCTGGGGCTGGATCTTGAGGTCTTCCTGCCTCAGCCTCCTGAGTGCCCACTCCACACCGAATGGTCAGAGCCTTGCATTCATAGCAATGTCCAGTGGTGTTGCCAGGAGACCGGCCACCAGGTAGGGCACAGCAGAGTCTGGGCTGATGGGCTGGTCACACGGCAACCCACTGCCAGGCTTCTGCGGACAGTGGGTTCCACACTTAGCCCCAGAGTCCCAAGGTATAAAAGTTGCCTTGTGTGACCCCAGGCCAGGCAGAGGGCCTGGGCTACCCGGCAAGGCCCTGTATCAAACAAAACAAAACAATAATGAACCATGACTGAAGAGATTCCAGAAAAAAAAAAAAAAACCACCCCTTTTTTCGGACTTCATTTCCTAAACACAAACCGTCAGCGCACAGGAAAGGCTGTGTGCGGGCTGGAGCAACCGTGGGCGGGCAGCTCCCTCCAAAGATAGGAAGTGAGGACCCCTTTCCCTGCGCTATGCAAGCAGCACAGGTCTCACCGCGGTAGAAGACCGGCTCCTCCCACACGCTGGCACCTGCGATGCTCTGGGCGTCCAGCAGAGGGCAGTGTCAGATGCTGCAAAGTCACATGAGGCCGCCAACTCCCAGCCCGTGCTGGGGGAACCAAGAGGCCCTTGGCCGGCTGTTCCCCACCGGTTCCATGCTGCTGTGCCGGTCCCTCTCTGGTCACCCAACTCTTTTCTGGTCCCTCAAGCTCCAACAAAATCTCACCAACTTTCTGCCATCGTGATGGCCCCCCTACTCGTTTTGAAACAGAATCTCCTTATGCGGCCCCACTTGCCTTGCAGTGATCCATCTGCCTCAGCCTATCAAGTGCTGGGATTCCAGCAGGCATCTCCATGCCCCTCCCTATCTCCGTGTGATTTGAGTCAGAAGATGACGGTCCCAGACCCAGGCAAATGTCCTCTTTTTTTTTTTTTCTTTTCATTTTAAAAATTAGTGCACACTTGGGCCAGAGGATTAGCTGTGGTTCCGGCGCCTGCCTCGCAAGTGCAAGGTCCTGAGTTCGATCCCCGGTAACCACATACAATGCTGGGCGTGGAGACTCACGCCCACCAGCAATCAACACCACATACCACAGTGCTGGGCATGGTGGCTCACGCCTGAAATCCCAGCACTCGGGAGGCAGAGGCAGGAGGATTGTTGAGTTCCAGGCTTGCCTGGGCTACATAGTGAGCTCAGGGTCAGCCTGAACTACAAAGCGAGACCCTGTCTCAAAAAAAAAAAAAAAATAGTGCACACTCGCAGTACATGGTGACCGTGTTCCTCGTGGAGCTGACGCTTTTATTCTGTGTTTTACAACACCATCCTCTCCCCTCTCCAGAAGATCGACCTCCCTACTTCCTTTTTTCTCTTTTAGTTTACACTTTATACATTGGGTTTCTAATATAAAGGAAACCACATGATGTTTAATTTTTTTTGTTTGTTTGGGGTTTTTTTGTTTTGTTTTTTGAGACAGGGTCTCGCTTTGTAGTTCAGGCTGGCTCTGAGCTCACTATGTAGTCCAGGCAAACCTGGAACTCAGCAATCCTCCTGCCTCTGCCTCCCGAGTGCTGGGATTACAGGCATGAGCCACCATGCCCGGCACTGTGGTATGTGGCATTGATTGCTGGTGGGCATGAGTCTCCACACCCAGCATTGTATGTGGTTACTGGGGATCGAACTCAGGGCCTTGCGCTTGCGAGGCAGGCGCTGGAACCACTGAGCTAACCCTCCGGCCCGCATGATGTTTAATTTTGTTGTATTCATGCTATGGTCTCAAGGTGCATCCACTCTCCTACCAACGATGCAAGCTCATCCTTCTTCACCGCAGCGCAGTACTCCACTGTGTATCATACCACATTTTCCCCCACTTCTCCTCTGTTGATGGACAGCGGCGGCCTCTGAGGTCTCTTTCTGGGCACCCTCTTCCTTCTCACCGGGCCCCCCGCTTTCCTGGGCCGCCTCCTGTCAGTGGAGACGCTAAGCAGGAGCCCAGAGTCCCCCACCCCACACTCGCCTCTGTCCCCATTCTTCCCAAAGCCCGGGGGGCTTGAAAGGCGTGGCACCCTGTGCCCAGCCTGCCACGGATCGGGGCCTCGGAGAACCAACCGCACGCCTGAGCTTTTCCGGCCTTGCAGGGACCCGGACCAGCAGCCGCAGCCCAGGGACAGAGGCGGAGACGGGCCGGGCCGGTGAAAGGCCCCCCCCCCCCCCCGCCAGCTGGGCTGTTGCGCGGCTCCGGGCGGACAGGCCCGCGGGGCTCAATCACCAGCCTTTTAGGAACCGGCGTGGAAAGGAGCGAGTCGCCGCCAGCAGCTCCACGGCTCCAGCTGCGCGGACAATGGCGCTGATTGGGGCACAGCTGCCTCAGCCGGGCGGGGGGCCGAGCCCCGCGGAACCCGGGAAGCCCAGACAAGGCGAGCAGGGGCCTGCGCGAGCTCAGGGCTTCTTTCTCCAGACATCCCTCCGCTGTCACCCACGAGCGAGCCGCGGGGGCTCCAGCCGAGCCAGCCCAGGGTCAGCTGGGGCCACAGAGGCAGGAAAGGGCCATTCAGTGTGGGTCCTGAAGGGCACCTAGGAATTTGCCAGCGGGGGGACGAGGGGGCAGAAAGCACACTCAGGGAGAAGAGAACGACGCTGCCGGTGCAGAGCCTCCAGCTGGCTCCAGAGCAAGGCCCTTCCCCTGCCCCGCGCGCGGAGGCTCGGTCAGAGGTGAGCCAGGCCCGCCGGCCCTTGCTGTGATGCACAGGCCGCGCTGGGCCTCGGGCTCTTACCCCCCGCCGCTTCCCCGCGAGTCAGCGAGCTGCCCGCATCCGAGACCCGGCAGCCAGCCGCACCGTGGGCTTCAAACTGATGCTAAGGGCAGCAGCGGCGGCAGCTGGGAGGCAGGAGCCGCGCTGTTCCCGAGGGGCCGCTCCACCGTGTTGGGGCGAGGTCAGCCTGGCCCAGGGTAGGGGCTTTGGGAGGCCAAGGAAGTCCCAGAGCCGACCCCACAGGTTCCCTGAAAACTGGGCCTGAGCACGGTAGGGTCCCCAGAAGCCCCAGCAACCCCTAAACACTGAGTAGCTAGCCAGTGTGGCTATGTTTGCAGGTGCTGAGGGCATAGTAGAGAACAAGACAAGGCCTCTCACTCGCGGGGAGGCTGACAGGCGATGGCGCCCAGAAGGACTGAGCCTTTTCGGGTACAGAGGGCAAGAAGATGACGTAGCTTTGGGGTGGAATCCCAGAAGATGTGCCACGTGAAGTGAGTTTTGAAGGATGCATAGGAGTTTCTTCTGGGGTTAGAAATAAAGAAAACACACCTCAGAGTGGGAACAAGAGTCATGAGGAAGAGAAAAGCCAGGAGTCATTAAGACAGATGGAAGGAGAGTGATCCTCTTCGATGGGGTTGGGCTGGGGAAAGCCGTGGTGAGAGGCAAGTGACAAAGGGGGCTGTGGAGACATCTGGGGAAGGGGAACTAGCTGTGCAAAGGCCCTGGGGTGGAAGGAGTAGAGAGTTAAAAATAATTCAGGAGGCTGAGGCAGAAGGATCCCTAGAAGTTTGAGGCCAGCCTGGGCTCCATAAAAACCAACAGTGCTGTTAAAAAACAACTTTTTCACGTGATAAGAGGTAACCAGTGCCACGAAAGAGAACTGGGACAGGGCTGGGGTTGGCAGACTGATCCCAAGGGAGTGACACTGAGCAGAGCCTGGTACCAAGCCACAGGCCCAGGAATGGTGGGGCTGGCGGGCCTGTCCATGCCCGTTGAAGGCACCACTGTGTGAGACCTCTGGGGGACAGAGCGGGACCCGTGGGGCACCAGGAAGGCCCTGGTGGGCGTGGCAGTGCTGTGCCCATTTCACTCCCTTGAGGGCCATGCTGTGTTCTAGCCAGTGTCCCTGGGCATAAATGACCCGGCTGTGGGGGTAAAGAGACTGTGCTGGATCGCCATCGCGGGGAGATTTTCACCACCTAGCTTTTGGAAACAGCCACCAGCATTTTCTAGAAATCCTCTCAGGCCTGGGCAGTGCTGCAGGTCAGGAGCCAGAAGTACGGTGCCCTGTGCTCAGCCTCACACCTCGCCAACAGAGGGTGCAGCATGCGCCAAAACCCCGGGGCAGGGTGGAGGGCCTTTAGCGCTGTCCAGCCCGAATTCTGCCTCTCAAGGCAGGAGCTGAGGGGACTCAGAGCCACCCACCCAGGTCAGCGGACCAAAGGGGGTCTCCAAGCTGGAGTCTGGACTCTGGGGCCTTGATGTTCATTAAAGATGGGGAAAAGGGGGCCAGAGGCTCTGGCACCTGCCTAGCAAGCACAAGGTCCCTGGTTTGATCCAGGTAACCACACACAACAATACTGGGTGTGGTGACTCACACCCACCAGCAATCAGTACCACATACCACGATGCTGGGCATGGTGGCTCAAGCCCATAATCCCAGCACTCAGGAGGCAGAGGCAGGAGGATTGCTGTGAGTTCAAGGCTTGCCTGGGCTACATAGTGAGCTCAGGGCCAGCCTGAACTACAAAGCAAGACCCTGTCTCAAAAACAACAACAACAAAAAAGATGGGAACAGGGGAGCTCAAGGGCTGTTAGGAGGGCAGCACCAGTTCCCCTTTGGGCAGGATTTTGGGGGCTGGGGACAGAGCCTAAGGCCTGGTAGCTGCACCTAGGGCCAGTGGGTTGCCCAGGTAGAAGTGTGGAGGTATGGCCTGCAGTGAGCAGAGGACAAGGCCAGAGATAGGACTTCAGGGCCACTTCCCATTGTGTGGTTTCAGAGAAAACCACTTCTCTAGCACAGGAATCAGGAAGCAGCGGCTCACAGTGCCCTCCTTCCTCATGCAGACCCCAGGGGAGGGTTTCACGAAAAAGTGCTTCCTGAAGAACCAGCTGGCATGCCTATGGTCCCAGCAAGGGGGGGTGCTGAGGCAGGAGGATCTCCTCCAGCTTGTCACGCCCCCTGGCATCATGCACCATCCTCAAGGCAACATTAGGAGCCTCTCCAGGGAGGGGCATGGTAGGTAGCATGGGGTGGTCTGGCTCCTGGAACCCTGGGACAGATGTGCTCCCTGCTCTGATGGGACCCTGCCCCGAGGCCTCGCCCACACTAGGCCTCTCTCTGGCTCTGGGTAGGTGGCTCAGGAAGAAGGGCATATCGGTCTGCGCCCCTCCTAAGGCTGGAAGAGCCATCTGTGGCCCGATTCCAGATCAATAGCTTCCCTGGCTTCCAGTTTGTGTTTCCAGAGATCTGTCTTCCAGATGCCTTTTTCATTAACCCCCGCTAACACCCCCTGCACCACCAGTGGCTGACCCTCCTCTGTCATGGCTGTGACCTGACCAGGCCCCGGAGGCCAGTGCGGCTCTGCCCCCAGCACCGCCCACACCTGTACTAAATCATCGTGTTCTTCATCACGGTCGGTGGTGCCTACCCTAGTGACTGCCAACATCTTCAGTGTATAGAAGGTAAAATGAGGCACAGAAGGCTCACTGACTGGCTCCAGGTCCCCCTAGAACTGCAACTGCTGTTGCTCTTCACCCTATCTAGCCTTCCCTGCACTGTGCCCCATGTGACTTCTGTCACTCTTACTGATACGTACAGGTTTGTTGAATGAGTGACTGAGTGTTGTCCTCCACACCTCGTAACACAGCCTATTGTTGGAAGAAATCTAGGGTGTTTCTGCAGGGGATGAAGGGTAGGGAAGGTGCGAGCCCAGGTAGAAGTATGGCGGTGTGGCCTGCAGTGAGTGACTAGGGTCCTGGGGCCCCTGGACCCTAGTCCCACCCCCATCTCCCTCCTTTCTGGCCCATCCCACTTCAGGGCTCTCTGGTCTGTAAAGCACATGCTCAGTGAGAGCCCTTTCTCAGTACAGGGCCTCTCTGCACAGAAGACATCGAATCCTTTTCACTCTCCTCCTCCCTCTTTTCCCTCCATCCCTATAACTTCTTGCCATCCACAGAAGGTTTACCTCCTTGTTTCTTATCATTTATCTTTTATTTTGCTCTCTAATTTATTTATACTTTGAGTTTCTCATATAAGAGAAACCATGCAATATTTTGGCTTGTGCATCTGATTTAGTTCTTGTAACATAAAGATCTCAGGGAGCACCGCTTTCTTACAAATAACCTAGGCTCCTCCTTCTTCATGGCAGCATAGGACTCTGTTGTGTGTAAATACCACATTTTTTTTTTTTTTTGAGACAGGGTCTTGCTTTGTAGTTCAGGCTGTCTCTGAGCTCACTATGGAGCCTAGGCAAGCCTTGAACTCAGCAATCCTCCTGTCTCTGCCTCCCGAGTGCTGGGAAGACAGGCGTGAGCCACCACGCCCGGCACTGTGGTATGTGGTATTGATTGCTGGTGGGCGTGAGTCTCCATGCCCAACATTGTATGTGGTCACTGGGGATCGAACTCAGGATCTTGCGCTTGTGAGGCAGGCGCCGGAACCGCTGAGCTAACCCTCGGCCCAATACCACATTTTCTTTATCCATTCACCTGCTGATGGACATACAGATCTCTTCTAGGATTTAGCTGTTAGGAGTTGTGCTGCTGTAAACGTGGGTGTGTATAGCGGAGCACTGCAGTCTCATGTTTTTAGCTCTTTGGGAAGATCCCTAGGAGGGAAAAGCTGGGTTGAATGGAATCTCTAATTTTATTTTTTTGAGGAGTCCCTCCACTGACCTCCATACTGTTTGTCCTGGTTTACCCTTCCTCCAGCTCCTTTCCTTGCAACCTCAGCATCACTTACTATTTTATTTTATTTTTGTGTGTGGTTCCAGGGATTGAACTTGGGCCTTTGTGCTTCCAAGGTAGGCATGGTACCACTTGAGGTAAATCCTGGCCTCTAGCACGTACTATTTGATTCCTCAATGACAGTCACTCTTCCAGACTAAGGGGAAATCTCAGCCATGTTCTGATTTCTGGAGCCAGAGAAATTGGGCGATTTTTCATATCTCTGTTAACCATTTGCACTTCTGAGAAACATCTATGCATTCTGGTCTCCATTTTTAAAATAGGGTCTTTCATTTTGGAGGCGCCTAACTTTTGAGTTTTTTTTTTTTTTTTTTTTTTGAGACAGGGTCTCACTTTGTAGTTCGGGCTGGCTCTGAGCTCACTATGTAGCCCAGGCAAGCCTCGAACTCAGCAATCCTCCTGTCTCTGCCTCCCGAGTGCTGGGATTACAGGCGTGAGCCACCACGTCAGGCTTTGAGGTTTTTTTAATCAATCCTAGATATTAGTTCTCTGGCAGATAAGTAGCGGGCAACATCATTTCCTAGTCTGTGACATCTCTTCACCCTGGTGGTTGTTCTCACGCTGTCCTGTCTATGGATTCTCGGAGCTGTTTCTGTTCCGAAGTCCTCACTGAACCCCATGTCCACAGGAGTTGCATTCGCTTTACCTCCCAGCAGCCTCTGCGTCTGCTTTGGCACCTGGGTTTATGCTTGGGTCTTCCTGTGGGTTCTCCAGTGAGGCAAGGGGATTTCCACTGCACCCCCACACCTGGCACCTGGGTGCCCCATGTGGTGGCATTTCTGCCCCTTGCGCAGAAATGTGGCCTCAAGAGGATTCCCAGCCCATGGTAGCAGAGATGGTGTGGGGATGGGGTCCATTCTCGATCTGCCAAGAGAGGATGGAAACCCAGCGTTTCCCCAAAACACTGTAAGTACAAATCCTAAGCAGATTGTTTCTTAAATCATCTTCATCGTGAGCCCCATTCTATAAGCTGAAGCAGCTGGAGCTTCTGGCTTGTGACTCTGCCCTATTCTGTCACCTCTCTGGCTCTGCATTCAAGGCCTGTCTGTCAGGGTGGACCCTCTGGGTGCCGACTCACAGGGTGGATGGACCTGGGCCCTCTGTGACCCTGTGGGCCATGCTCTGCCTGCCAGACCCTGCCACCCAACGAGCCACCAGGACACGGCCAGGAAGGACACTCCCTCCCCCTGCACCTCTGGCTCCCACGGTTTCCCCTGTGACTGCTGCAGCCCCACCTCCAGGACAGGGCCTGGAGCACAGGGCCTGTGAGCCCCTCTCTCCTCCTCTCCTTTCTCCTCTTACTCCTCCTCCTGTTCCTCCTTTATTTTCTTCCTCCTTCTTTTCTTGTTCCTCTTCTACTGAGGATAGAACCTGGGGCCTCACACATCCCAGTGAGCTCCCCACCACTGAGCTACACCTTGACTTTTTAAAAATTCTATCTTGTGGGGCCAGGGATTCAGCTCAGAGATTCCGGTGCCTGTCTTGCAAACGCAAGGTCCTGAGTTCAATTCCCAGTACCAAAAAAAAAAAAAAAAAAAAAGAAAGAAAAATTAAAACAAAAACTTTGTGACAAAATCAGAACAGTTTTTGAGTTCATGGTTCCAATTCTGAAATATGCATGTTTTTCTCCAAAACACGCTGTGTCCAGAGTGGGAGTGGTGCCCCACGGCAGCTCTGGGACCCGCTGACATGAAGCAAGTGTGCAGGGTTGGGCAGTAACAAGCCCGGTGGTTTGTGGGGGGTCCACATCTTAATGAAATGCCAACCGGACACAACAGTGAGTACCCGTAGTACCAGTACAGTGGCGGCACTAGAAATAGACCCTGCAATGCTACAGACCCCATGGTTTCTCATGGCTGGGCCACCAGGACTCAGGGAGCCATCAAGGACTAGGCCTGGGGGCTTCTGCCCAACAAAGCCAGGCCCTCCGTACATATGAGGTCCGGTCCCAGGCTCAGCTACATGTGTAGAGGCAGTGGCATGGTCAACAGGGCCACTTTGCCACAGCTGCAGCAGCTCACTGGGTGTCTATTGGATAGCAGACCTGTTCCCCCAATCTTTACTCTCCCTGGTGACTAGTTCAGGCAAGCGCCGTGATCCCCATACCACACACAGACACTGAGGCTCAGAATGGGTAAGTCACTCTCCTTGGGCCGTCTAAGTGTTTAGCGCCTAAGTGACAGATTCAGGATTTGGACCTCTGTCCATTTCAGCACAGGCCTGCTTGAACCCCAAATATGGCAGCAGCTGTAACCTCTGGCAGTGTCATGCGCCCTGTGTAGTCCATTGTTCGCCCAGGCTGGGACCTGCTGTGACTGCCTGACCCCGAGCTGTTGTGCTGGACGACTGGTGGCCAGTCACACAGCTACTGTGTCCTCCCACTGCCAGCCCAGGCTGACCTTGAGCTCACAGCGATCCTTCTGCCTCAGCCTCCGGAGTCCTGAGATTATAGGTCTGGACTACCATACCCAGCAGATGAGACTTGCTTGCAGGCTCATCCACTCAGTGATGCTGGCTTTGGCAAGGTACCCCAGGGGTACACTGCACAGCCTCCCTCTTCTCCTGTGCCTCTGCCCATGGCTGTTCCCTGCCCCTGATGCTCATGATGCTGCCCCCTGCTGGGCTGCCCTTCCTTCTTGCCTCCTGTCCACTGGCTCCAAATTCCTTCTATCTGGAGCCAGGCCTGCACCCTTTCCTGTGCCCAAGGGGCCTAGAAGTACTCTCCATGGGCCTCGGTAGCCAGGCCCTGCTAAGGTGTCCCATGGTGGGCTCCACCCAAAGTTGGGAGACCAGGCTCTGGAAGGCTCAGGTCTGTCCCCAGTTCTCTCCTGGGTCCTGCCTGAGCCGAGGACCCTGGAGGGTCCTCCCTGCCTTCACTTCTGTGAAGTGCAGCCCTGTTTCCCTCTGTCGCATGTGCCTGCTTGCCCTCTGTTTCTGGCAGAGGTGGGGAAAGCCAGGCCACCACCCCACCAGGGGGTAGGAGAGGGAAGGGTGCTTCTATGTGGGGAGATCAGCCGGCCGGAAGTGAGCCCCATGAGTCGCCCTTTGCAGGGTCCCCGTGACATCCTTGGTCTCGTGCCTGGAGCATTTGACCCTTGTGACCACGGACAGGCCCTGCCACGTCTACTCACCCGTGACACAGGGGCTACCTGTAAAACATCTCTGTGCCAGTCACCCAAGACTGGTGCTGTCGGAAGCTGGACCACAGGGCTTCACTTCCTTAACAACAAAGACCCCAGTGGTCCCACGTGCTGTGGTGCTCCAGGGTAGAGCTCTATCTACATAATTCCTTGGGGACTATTGCAGGTGTCTGCCCTGCCCTCGAGATATACATAACAAAAGGTGTGGCAATCGGTGTTGGGGTTGGAGGGCACCCTTGCTGCCCAGAGCAGCATTGATCAGGCTGGAGCTCAGCTTCTTCTCCAAGTCTTATTTCTATCTACTTATTAATGAATTCGCCTTGTGCTTTGGGGCTCACAGGAGATTAAAGCTTAACTGCAGAAGTTCTGGTAACTTCCCCTGTTCCCTACATGTCCCTTTCTCTTTCTTTTTTATTAGTATGCAGATCAGTCAATTGTTTCTTGTAACAGTGAGAGATCTACAGTGTTCTCCAGATGAAATTTTTTTTTTTTTTTTTGAGACAGGTTCTCGCTTTGTAGTTCAGGCTGGCCCTGAGCTCACTATGTAGCCCAGGCAAGCCTTGAACTCAGCAATCCTCCTGCTCTGCCTCCTGAGTGCTGGGATTACAGGCGTGAGCCACCATGCCCGGCTCCAGATGAAAATTTTAAAAGAAATCAATACTGTCACCATAAATGATAATGAGTATACATGGTACAGAAAATGCCTGGTCTGAAATATAAGGCCCTGTGCTTCTTTTCTTCTTTTTCTTTCTTTTCTCTCTATCTCTCTCAATATATATAGTTTTATTTTTATTTTATTCATTTACTTATTTTAGCAATACTAGAGATTGAACTCAGGACCTTGCCCTTGCCAGGCAGGAAGTGGTGCCATTGTGCCACAACCCTGGCCTTTTTAATTTTTATTGGCCCATGTCTGTGGGACATACTGATTGCATTCTTCCTGGGAACCAGTGGACCCCACACATCTTCATTCTGTTTATGTCCCCTTCACCTTCCCCCCATTCATCCCTTGTCCTGTTGGTAAGCAGCACAGCCCTCCCCTGGACCTGTTCCCCCTTTCCACAACTTAGCACCTGAATAGCTAACTTCCAGTACGCAGGGGAGTCTGGGGATACAGTGAGAACAGGTAACCAACCCAGGCCACTGTCCCCTGTTCAGTTTCCCGGCAGGGAAGGAAAGGCCCTGCGAGAATGAGGGGGTTCCTAAGAAAATTACTAAGGGGTCCCAAGAGAAAAAGGCTGCAGGAACCCAGGGAGGGGCTCTGGGAGGGGAAGAGGAGGTTTACCACACTTCAACCTCTTCCCACTTTGTCCCTAGAGGGTGAAGCAGGCCAGGCACTGCTCACCAGGGCCCAGGGTGAGCAGAGACAGTCAAACCACCAAGGACAGCTAATCCCCTCATGGAAAAGATCTCAACAAAACTGGCTTGGAATTGGATCAAAGACCTAAATAGAGGCAAGAATTAAAACTACAAAACTCATAGAAGAAAACAGGGGAAACTTTCCTAACCCTGGAATGAGCATTGAGTTTTTAGATATAATGCTGAAGGCACAGGCAACAAAGGAAAAAGTAGATACACTGGGCCATATGGAAATTTTTAAATATCTGTGCTTGAAAGAAAAGTAGAAACCAGGTGTGGTGAACACGCAGATTCACAGAAAGCAGGATGGTGGGTGCCAGGACTGGAGGAGGGGGATGGAACGTGGTGTTGAATGGAAAGTTTCAGTTTGGAAAGATGAAGAAAAGTTTGGCAGATGGGTGATGCTGGTGGTTGCACAGTAATGCATATGTGGTTAGTGCTACTGATTTAAATACGGTTCAAATGGTCACTTTTGTTGTAGGGATATTTTACTACAATTGAGAAAAATAAATTAAAATAAAAGAACAAAGAGCCAAGGATTTAGCTGAGTGGTTCCAGTATCTGCCCAGCAAGCACAAGGTCCTGAGTTTGATCCCCAGTAACCACATACCACAATGCTGGGTGTGGTGACTCACACCCACCAGCAATCAGTACCATGCATACCACAGTGCTGGGCATGGTGGCTCACGCCTGTAATCCCAGCACCTGAGAGGCAGAGGCAGGAGGATTGCCATGAGTTCCAGGCTGGCCTGGGCTACATAGTGAGTTCAGGGCCAGTTAGAACTACAAGCAAGACCCTGTCTCAAAACACTAAAAAACAAAACAAAACAAAAATAGAAAAGCAGTGCTTGCTTATGACTCATGAGAACACTGCTAGAGAACCCTCTTCCAGTCTCATCTTTCAAAGGGCTCCTGTTACTCTACTTGTACCAATGACATTCTGAGACAGAGATTCTTTTTTCTTTTTTCTTTTTTTTGTTTTTTGAGACAGGGTCTTGCTTTGTCTCCTGTGAATGGATTCATGCTTCCAAGGCAAATCCAGTCCAGTGTGGAGGAACCTGAAGATCACAAGAGGTTAAGGCAAAAGACTGAATGCAAACTGGAAGCTCTCTGGGCAACCCTGTCTGAAAACAGCAAGATCCTGTCTCAAAACAAAAAAATGAAAAAGGCCAGGGATGTAACTCTAAGGTAGTGAACTTGCTTAGCACACATAAGGTCTTAGGTTCCCTCCCCAGCAGTGAAGGAAAAACTAAGTGAGGCCACCATGGCTGGGTACCTTCTGGGTATAGCTGTTCCCTCTGCTTCTCTGCTAAGTGACACAGCCAGGTAGTTCTCTCCAGGATGCCAGACCCATGCCGTGGACCTTCTGGCTACCAGAATTATGAGCCAAATTTTTTTCCTTTGTAAGTTAAGCAGCTTAGGGTATTTCATTACAGCAACACAAAGCAGACTAAGACAAGGTTTACAGAAGTCCAGCACAATTCTGGTTTCTTCCAGAGATGACTGATGGAAGTCATGTCCCTATCACACAAAGGGGCAGTAGGCTGGAGATGACCAACAGGCCATGGATGCTGACCTCGCCATGGGCTAGGCCAGGCCAGCTCCATGTGGTTACAGAATGTGGGCAGTGACAGACACCATGGTCACATCCAGAGACAGTGGAGCCAGGGGTGGGTCCTGGATTAGCTAGGGCTCCAGTGACATCCTTTTTTACAGGGAAGAACAGGGTTTCTGTTGGCCCCTCCGAGAATGCATAGGGTACAGCATGACCGCCTGGGGTCTCTGAACCAGCTCTGGCCCTGCAGCCTATTCCTAGGAAGGCAAGCCTCTGCCACAGGGACAATCTAAGGAATGAATGCTGCAGCCTGCTCCCAGCACTCCCCAAGAGTTTTCCCTGCAGGCCCCCAAGGGGCAGGACAAGGACATGCTGCCCCTCTTCCCTCCTCACCTTCTGGACTTTTCTGGACCCTTAGAACCACTCTGTCAGGTGGTGACTGTCACTGTCTCCATTTTACAGATGAGGAAACACTCTCACCATGGAATGTCATCCTCGAACCCGGTCACTCTGCCTCCGAAGCCTGAGATCCTTATGCCGGGAGTCTGAGGCACAGGGCAGGAGGGGCAGCGAGGAGGTCCCATTTCTCTCCGCTGTACGCCCCAGGGGAGGCCGAGCAAACCCCTGGGGCTCCCACACAAAGCACAAACCGCCTCCTGAGGGCCCGCAGGGGCCTGCGCCTGATTAATGCTAATTTTTCCTCTCCCCTCCCACAGGAGGACCGGCTCCAAATCCAGAGGGAGGAGGCTAACGTTTAATTAAGAAAAACCTGCAGTGCACTATACTGGGGCCGCAGAGAGCCCGCAATACTGAGACCCTGGGCAGCCAGGAGCGAAGGGCGGCGAAGGGATGAGGCCAGGGCCCTGGAGGCTGAGACCACGAGCTTCTTTCCTTTCATATTTAATTTCATTAATTAAGTTATTTTTTTTATCAGTGCCCATCACTTGTACGGTCGAGTGGGTTTCATTTAGCAGACTCGCGCCTGCACGGCGCACGCTCAGATCTCTTTCCTCCCAGCTCCCGCTCCCTTCCCTTCCTAACCGGTTAGTCTTCTCTAATACCTCCCGCGTGTTTAGCATTCCGTCCGGCCTCGCTCACCTTGCCTCTGTCAATCAAGTCCAGCGGGAGGAGGCCACGCCCGTTCATTTGCACCCGCCCCTGATGAGCTGAGCTGCCCCCACGTTCGCCTGACTGAGGCTCCGGGAACACAGTTGGGCGACCCAGGCTGGCTGTCATTGTGCGCGGTCCCCTTGCAGTGTCCTCAGCCCCGGGGCAGTACTGGAACTGACTACGCGCTGTACTTTAATAAAGACTGTTCAAAGCCCTGAAAATTAATTTCCCCTAGGAAGACAATTACATGTCAAATAATACACTCACCGAGAAAATGATTAAGATAAAAATTTAGTCAGGAAGGCTTGGAGGACTCATTCCAAGCGACTCCGCTAAAGGTGAAGAAAGCCTTGGACACAAAGGCCATTGCCAGGGAGTGACACACACAGGTGTCCATTCTTGGGGGGCGCTTTCTTAATACTCATGTACCACTGTGATTTATTTCAAATTCGCACACAGCATCCGTTGGGAGATCTGGCTCTTCTTTCTTCTAATACAGGGACATTAACCCCCGAGACCAGTGCTGCAGGACCCTGACACTGCGGAACCCTGTGTCCCCAACACCTCACTCCAAGCTGAGCATGACAAGCCACAGTCCGTCCTTGAGCCTCAGTTTTCCCACAGTGAGGGGGCATATCTGAGGACACTAAGGCTCTGCAGAGCAACATGGTTTCTGTAAAGGACTAGAGGACTCTGACTCATTCCTTCTACAACAGGGAAACTGAGGAACCAGTAGCTGTCACCTGTAAAGCGGTGGTGCTAATGGCACCCCTAGCACCGTTCATGAGGACGCTGGCCTCCTTTGCCTCTCCAGGCTCAGTCACCAGCACCACTCTTCCCAGCCTGCCTTTGGCCCTGGTGCAATTGGCCAATCCCAGCTCTCCCTCTGCATCACGTCCCTGTCTAGGATAATCCATGGTTCCCTACTATTCTGAGAACAGCTTTTCCAGCTTGGCTTCTCCTCCTGCTCCAAACTTTTATTGCTCGCCAAATTCTTACCAGTGTCTTCCCTCTATCCTCGGAATGGTACCCATAGTCCTACATCAAGGCTTCTGCTCCTTCAACCTATGCTGGCCACACAGAAAAGGCAAGGCAAAGAGGAGTTGAGGCCAACTGAAAGAGAGGTGCTGTCTGAGTCTGGTTTGGCATGGCTCTAACAGTGCGGATCAGCTGGAAGGTGGTCTTCTCCACTTAATACTGATTTTCTTTTCTTTTCTTTTCTTTTTTTTTTTGAGACAGAGTCTCACTTTGTAGTTCAGCCTGGCCCCGAGCTCACTATGTAACCCAGGTAAGCCTGGAACTCAGCAATCCTCCTGCCTCTGCCTCCCGAGGGCTGGGATTACAGACGTGAGCTACCATGCCCAGCACTGTGGTGTGTGGTACTGATTGCTGGTGGGTGTGAATCACTACCCCTGGTATTGCTGTATGTGGTTACCAGGGATCGAACCAGGGACCTTGTGCTTGCTAGGCAGGTGCCGGGACCACTGAGCCAAATCTCTGGCCCATCGCTCATTACTGAATTTAAGAGGAAAGAACAGGTGAAAGGTCTGAGGTCACTGACAAGGAATGGAGACCTCAGTCTCTCTCACTTCTCTCTTGCATCCTGCACAGGAAGAAGCAGCTTTACCTAACTTGCATCCCTGTTAGGGCTTATATCTAAAATATCCCCAAAAGCCCCTAAGCTCATAGGTAGTGTTTTGGGGAGGTGATAAAATCATGAATGTTTGATAATCTTCAATGGATTAGACCATATATAGCTGGGTGTGATTTGGGGAGGTAAAATCTGGTAGAGGTGGTCTCTGTGGGAGTGGCCTAGAAGGGTCTGTCCCTTTTCCTCCTTGATCCTTCTTCCTGCTTCCTGTCTATGCTGCCATGGACTGCTTCTCCTCCGCCAGGCCACCCTGCCTTGGTGCAGCCAACTATGGACTGAAACCTCTACAAACCACAAGCTAAAAAAAAAAACCCTCTCCTTCTTTAACTTGTGGTTACTGATTATTTTGTCTCAGCAAGGAAAAAGTAAATAAGACAGTTCCCTACCATAATGTGCTGCTGAACCACAGACTGAGACCTCCAAAAGTATCGTCCAAAAACCCTTCTCTCTTGGTTGTTTTGCATTTTGTTACAGTGACCAATGTTAACACACATTACATGGATATACTACCATCTACTTACACATTCCCTAAGCTGCTGAATATTTGGTGACTTCCATTCTTGGGATGTTCTGGCTCATGCTGCTTGATGCATGCATGTATAAATTTTGGGGTAGATATGTTTTCTTCTTTCTCAGGTAAGACCTAGGATCAAGGGAGGTCTCCCACAGAGACCACCTCTACCAGATTTTACCTTCCCAAATCACACCCAGCTGTAAGTTTAACCTTTAAACAAACTGCTAATTGGATTTCCAATGTATTTATACCATTTCAGACTCCCACCTGCATATGATGAAAGGTTCAATTTCATCATATTCTCTCAGAACCTGATACAGTTGGCTATTTTAATTTTAGCCATCCTAAGGAGTGTGCAGTCATATGTCAATCTGGCTTTGATTTGCATTTCTCTAATATGCAATGAAAATGAGTTTCAGTTTTATCACCTTAATGGTATTTTACAGAGCATAAGTTTATAATTTTCATTAAATTCATTTTTTCCCTTTTTATAAATCATGTACTTGGTGCTAAGTCTAGGAGTTCTTTGTTGAACTCTGGTCCTAAAGATTTTCTTTATTTTTTCCTCAAAGTTTTATAATTTTATACATGAGGACAGGACCCATTGTCAGTTCAATTTTGTAAGAAAGCATGAGGTTTAAGTTTAGGTTCATTTTGTTTTGCCTGTGCTGATTTAACTGTCTGAGCACAATTATTCAAGGGGCTCCTTTTACCTTTCCAAATTGCTTTTGCATCTTTGTCAGAAGTCACTTGGGCATATCTGGGTTTTTTCAAGGTTTTAGTCTGTTCTATTGAGCCTGTATCTCTCACTTTGCCTGTCTCAGTGAGTGAGGCTATAGGCCAAGTCTTCAAGTAGAGTGTGATTCCTTCTACTTTACTCTTCTTCAAATTTGTTTTAAGCTATTCTAGGTCCTTTGTTTTTCCATGCAAGTTTTAGAATTAGCTTATATGTATCTTTAAAAAGAACCATCTTCTTTGGAGTTTTACAGGAATCACATGAAGCCTCAAGATTAATTCAGGGAGAATTGGGGTTTTTGTTTTTGCTTTTTTCTTTTTTACTATGTCAGCTTTCCAATCCATGAGCATGGTATGCTTCTCCCTTTCTCTCTCTTTCTTTCTTTTTTCTTTCTGCTTCTCTATTTCTTATTTTCCCTCATCTGCATTTTAATGTACCTGCATCTTATACATGCTTCCGGTATACAGGTCCTGAACATGGTTTGTTAGATTTATGCAGTTTCTCATTTTCTTTAAAACAATTAAAAATGATATACTTTGAATTTTGCTTTCTGATGTTTATTATTCATTTTTTAAATTTAAAAAAATTTAATTGTTCTCTATATATTCAATGGACTTCATGTTGTGCATCTTGTTACCTTGCTGAGCACATCCTCTTGCTCTAGAAGTTATTTTTGGTAGGTTCCTTGAAATTATCAATGAAGATAATCATGGCTAACCATCAGAACAGTTTGATTTCTTCCCTTCAAATATGTAATGTCTTTTGTTTCCTCTACTTGACTTACCAGTCCAGCTAGAGATACGCTGGGTCAAGTAGAAAAAGATATTCCTGCTCTGTCCCCAGGCTGTGGAACAAAGTGCTCAGTATGCCATCTTTAAGTATGTGGCAGCTACAGGGATTGTGTGAATGTTGATTATAAAGTTCAGCAAGTTTCCCAAAGTGTAAAATCTCCCTGTGTCAGCGATATGATGACAGTATCTTCATTAGCCTGTGAGATGACCAGCCTTGCATATCTGCAAAAAAAAAAAATCTCACTTGGTTGTGATATAAAACATTTTTTTACATCACTTGACTGGGTGTGCTATTTTTTGTTTATAATTTTTGCATCAATGTTCAGAGGCAATTCAAATCTGCAGTTTTGTTTTTCTGTGATATTCCTAGACAATTTCAATATCAGGATACAGCAGATCTGTAGAATAAGTTGGGAAATATTCCCTCCTTCTGAACTCTCTGGGAAGAGCTTCTATGGTATTGACATTTCTCCCTTAAATGTTTGGTGGAGTTTGTCAGAAAAACTATCAGGCCCTGAAACTATCTTTGCAAGAAGATTTTCAATCATAATTTCCTTCTTTTTTGGAATGGGGTCACACTGGGGATTTAACACATAGTTTTTACACTAAGGCAGATCTCCAACCCTAATTTTTCATTTTTTAAAATTTGAGACAGGGACTCTAAATTGACCAGGCTGGGCTTGAAATTTCACTGACAGATCTAAAGCTATTTAGGCTATTTATTGTTGAGTGAACTTTGCTAGTCTTTTAAGAAATCTGTTGAAAGCTCTGTAAAAGATTTATTTCTGTGAAAGTGCTTATAATGCTTCCTTATTACCCTTTAAATGTGTTTAGAATTTGTTGAAATGTCACACTTTCTTATCCTGGTATTCATGATTTGTGACTTTTTTCTTTTTTTCTTTATCAGTCTGACCAAAGGTTATTACCTCTACTGATCTCACAGAGCCAGGTTTGACTTCATTTATTTTCTGTATAGCAT
>PVIC010002872.1:0-26158 GCA_004025085.1 Thryonomys swinderianus
GAGAGAGAGAGAGAGAGAGAGAGAGAGAGAGAGAAAAGCCTTGCTAAGTTACCCAGGCTGGTCTCAAACTTGTAAACTTTTAAACTTCCTTTCTTAGCCTCCTGAACAGATGCAATTACAGGTATGAACTATTATATTCAGATCAAATGTACATGTTCTTAAGAAAACTTGCATTTTTGCTTTTACTCATCTATAAACAGCCATGTTTTCCTACCTCCTGAATATATCACAGTTGCCAATAATGAGGTGATTCATAACTATCATTTAGAAAACAAAAAAACATCTTAATTAGATCTTCAGTTTAAAACTTAAAAAAGGACCACATTATCCTGCATTTATACTGATTTCTAAACTACTTTAATGAAGTAAAAAGGAACCAGACATGCAAATTGTTTTATCCAAAATATAATCACGATATATTTTTAAAAATGTTTTATGCTATCATTTCATTTCCATCTTTATTCAACAGTTGGAAAGGTTTTACACTTTGTTTTTCAGGATATACTCTGATGAAAAGCATAGCTCTTGGCAGAGATCTGTGTTTTATTGCTCAATTTGTGCTCTTTTCCACTCATATAATATTAATCTTGATTTTATATCATAAAGCTCATCATAAATAGAAAATTTTTACTAACTAGAGAAATACCTTTAAACATTTATAACAAAATCATGTATTTAACAACTTAAAAACTTCAAACCAGTGGTGGCAATTCTCATGTCACCACAAGTAATAATAAAAATTCAGAGGGTCATTATTTGTAATACTAAGAAGACAGAATAAAACTTTGCAGAGAGAATATTTCATAGTAAATTAGCAAAAAGGTTATTATTGTAAGATTTTTTTAAGAAAACAGAGCAGTGACATTTGCATGTTTTGCACCATTTTTTAAAAAAATAGGCACTCCATTCACATGGGCTCCATGGAAGTGAACAACTGTTCAGCACACATGACGCTCTATGTTTCAGCCCCTTTCCGTCCCGTCCCGTCTTGCCTTAGCTACTGGGCGGGATCGCTGCCAAGTTCCAATTCATCACGGCTACACACAGCTTCCCTGCGATGCTGCCACTGGCACCGATTTCCTCCATCTGGCTTTAGTCTGAGCATGGTTTCCTCCACAACTGTTGCCAGTCTGTTGCTATAGCAGCAGCTAAGAGGGTTCGGACAGGATGGGAAAGAACACAAGCACACTCCATTTTTGTGCATCTTGTGGAGATTTTGAAATGGTGCCACAGTCCTACTGAAAATGTGCTAAAAAAAAATTCATCTTCACAACAGACAGCAACATTAAAGAAATTTCTTTGCAAAGGGAAATAAACGTATATTAGTGAGAAACACTGAATCTTAACACAATGACAAGAAGCATACTCACATCATAGGAGAGCAAGGTGTGGGTTACAAGATTTTCAAGGTATGAAAGTAAAAGATAAAGGTTTTAAAGATTTTTTACTCATGAAATATAGATAGAACAAAGGACTTGATCGATATTCATAAATTCATCTTTACTAAAAATAATGCAGTGATACTTCAACAGCTCCATCACATTTGAAAATAATATAAAGGTGGTCACCTATATATAACTGTGTATTATACTGCCACATTGAAGCTGTTATTACAGCTACTTAGCTGATGCTTGTGAAGTGACACATAGTGTACTTTTATATTTCTGCAGACAAATACATCCTCTCAGAATTTCATCAAAAGCCCATTTCTGTGCTGCAGCTTCTGCAGATTATCTGGAGTAAACACAAACATTCTGTGTAGGAAGGCAACTTATGCACTTGCACTAAAGCACTGGAAACCAAAAAGGATAGCAGAAATCAGGGAAATCTAATTTCAGTCTTAAAAAGCATAGTGGTTTTAGAAAAGCAGAATTTTTTATAATTCTTCAGGTTCTGCAAAGATTTCTGGAAGTGTGTCTTAAAGGTCATCTCATCTTTCTTTATCCTCCAAATCTGACCACATAATAAGGCCAGACAAATGCCAGTAATGTCCTACTTTTGAAAACAATAAGACACCACATTCTGCCACCTGTCTCCGATCCAGACTAGGTTCCAGCTTCCAAATTTTCACTTTTGGTAAGTTAAAGAAAAGAGCTCACTTAATTTTCCTGACATATGGTACATTACTTCTGTTTCTGTCCTCATTTTCCATTTTCTTTTCCAGGATAAAACAGAAAAAAAATAGGGACATGTTCAAGAACAACTATAAATCTGACCTGTTTCAAATCAAAACAATCCCAATGGCACTGCTGATGTTGTGGTCATTCTCATTCAATGTCAAACTTTCCTATCTTGAACACCTGTGATGTAATATTAAACTAAAGTAGAAACCTTACTAATTAGAAAAGTTGATTTTTATGGATGATGGGCAAATGTGAGACATGCACAGAATGTAACTAGACTGTATCTCAGTATTTAAGAATCATTCATAAAAGTCTACGCACATGACCAAAGGTTTTCTTTCCATTTTAAGCACATTTTTATTAAATTCAGTGCACTATCTCTATCTCCTAAAAATGATTCATGAGAAGTAATACACATATTATAAAACTCATTCTCTTTTTTTTTTGTTTGTTTTTTGTTTTTTGGAGACAGGGTCTCACTTTGTAGTTCAGGCTGGCCCTGAGCTCACTATGGTGCCCAGGCAAGCCGCCGCGAACTCAGCAATCCTCCTGACTCTGCCTCCCGAGTGCTGGGATTACAGGCGTGAGCCACCACGCCTGGCATTGTGGTATTCGGTGTTGATTGCTGGTGGGCGTGTCTCCACGCCCAGCATTGTATGTGGTTACCGGGGATCGAACTCAGGACCTTGCGCTTGTGGGGCAGGCGCCGGAACCACTGAGCTAACCCTCCGGCCCTAAAACTCGTTTTCTTAACAAATTTACAAGAGTGGTATTTCCTTCTACTGTTTGTCTTCAATTGTTTGGGTAGAGCTTGGGTTAAACAGAATTTTTCAGTGGGATCTCACCACGCTAAAGTAACTTGCAATTAAATTTGTAAGTCTGTTTTTGGTATGCTTGTTTTGTTTTGTTTTGTTTTTTGTTTGTTTGTTTTTTTGAGACAGGGTCTCGCTTTGTAGTTCAGGCTGGCCCTGAGCTCACTATGTAGCCCAGGCAAGCCTCGAGCTCAGCAATCCTCCTGTCTCTGCCTCCCAAGTGCTGGGATTACAGGCGAGAGCCACCATGCCTGCCATTTGGTATGCTTTTTGTAATCGTATAGAAAACTATTTTCCTTGTTTTATAAAATCTAAACATCAATTTCAGGGTGATTTGCCAGTGACTTTGTAATGCTAATTGTTTAAGTTAATTTAAAAACTCAAGCTCATAATGCCTCTAAATAATGTGTATTTCCTTGAAGACTACTGAACCCTTTTATTTTATTCTTTTGATATTTGAGCATATTATATATTTTCAATCACATTTTCCGCATTATGTCCCATTTTACAGATTCACTAACTCATTAGTTACCCACGATAAAACAAATTTCACTTTAACTTCATCAAAATGGTACTCAAGCTCATACATCCACAGAATTTAGACAAAGTTCTTATCTAATTCTAAAGAGAATTTTGTGGAAAATTCTGTAGGGAGAAAACAGGTGAGGCTGCTTAGAGCTTTTATTGACATATCCTGAGGTGTTTGGTTTCACAAACAGGAAGCGATGAACACATTGTTGCGTGGTCTCAAGACGATTCCTGGATGTTGTTGGTAATTAAGAAGCTGTGCTCTAAGTGAGCCAAGATAATGAGAATGGCCAGGAGTAGCCTCTTATTAATAGTATTTCTGTCGGAGTAAAATATGTACATGGTCTGAGTATCCTTTTGTTTTCTCTTACACGCCGTTACTGCTATTTTTTGATAACTTGGTTGGAAACATTTCTCCTGGTCCTGATCTCGTCCCCCTTATGCTCACGTATGCATAAGCACACATACATTTATATTGAATAAAATGAGGAATCTTTTCAACATTATCCTACCTTCTCCAAAGTTTCCTGTTCTTCTGTGACAGAGACCTTCTTCCCAATGAATTCTTTCAAAACAGAATAGTGGGGGCTGGAGATTTAGCTCAGTGGTTCCGGCACCTGCCTTGCAAGCACAAGGTCCTGAGTTTTATCCCCAGTAACCACATACAATGCTAGGCGTGGTGACTCACACCCAGCAGCCATCAATACCACATACCACAGTGCCGGGCGTGGTGGCTCACACCTGTAATCCCAGCACTCCGGAGGCAGAGACAGGATTGCTGAGTTCGAGGCTTGCCTGGGCTACATAGTGCTGCTCAGAGTAACTAAGTGTGTAATTAACCCGTCTTTATCAGTGATATCCATGTCCTATACGTCAAAATAGTAGTGCTGAGCACAAGGAGGCTGACTCGCATTGCCCTCTATTGCCTATTGTCCCTTGTTCTTCACCTCTCTTTTTGAAAAAGAAAATAATGACATAGGTTCTTAAAACATGAGAACAAGAATTGCACAAAACTAAAGAGGGAATACTGCATACCCACAAAGTTGTGTTGTCACCATGACAATTTCTTGTGGTCTATATTTTGCATAGCCTTTTATGTGCAAAAAATACATTTAAAAATAATCTTTGGCTACCATAATCTGAGTTGGTAATACAACATAATCCCTACTGATACATACACTCAAGACAGCCAGAAATAAATACTTTATGATAACTTATTTTAAATGTAAGCAATCAGTTCTAATTGATGACATTTAGCATTTAACTCGCTTATAATTAAAAGAATCATACTGACATTTAATTTATATTGTTGCTTAGAATGATGCAAGTTTATTTTACAGGTTTCAGCAGAAATATATACACCTTCAAGATTTTTCTCTAAAAAGTATTAACACTTTCTTTGGAAAATAATGTCTCTTTGGTTGTATCACTTTAATTTATAAGACTGAAATGAATGAGATCACAGCCTACGATGTGACGTGTTTGGCACCCTAGCCATTTTTTTCTCTTCAGTAAAGCAGACTATAAGGCATTCAAGGCAAGATTTCAAATAAGTTTTCAGGCATCACATTGGTCCCATCCACCCAGAGGCTAATGAGCCCACTCTTCAGACGCATGTCACGCTCAGCGTCCTCTCGAGTTTTCAGAACTTGGCCCTGGGCCTTTTCATGGGAATAGCAAGAGCACGCTGGTTGCTGGAAAAGCTGCTGGTGCCAAAAGGATGACAGGCATCTTGTGTGGGATAAGAAGAGCTTAGAGAAAATTTGACTGAAAGCGAAGAAAATCCAACTTATGCACAGCTTGAGGAGGACCAAGAAAGTAAATGGTCCTGCTGCTGAGATAAAGGACTAGACAAGGCCATTCCCTGAATTCTCTGGACAATTCCGTCAGGACATGAAGCAAGTCAAAATGACAAATAAGACAGAATTGGAGGACATGATGGATTCAACACAGACCTTATTCAGAACAAAGCAACAAAAAACACAGTACTTTGTATACTAAAGTACTTTGAGCAAGGAAGTTGCTGAAGAAGGGGAAGAGAATCTTGACATGAGAAGAGCAAACAATAATACTGAAGAGATTAGGAAAAAAAAAACTTTAATGGCGTTTAGAAAAAAATGAGCTCCTAAACTAAGAAAAACTGAGAAAATGGACACAGACACTGAGGAGGCAGACACAGGCAATAATTAATTTGAGTTATGGACACTGTGATTTATGTGATTGCTCATATTTCCCTCTATATTATTAGAGAGTACAGAATTATATTTACTATCTTGTTAAGTTACATGCCACATTATAACGTGTCTTGTAATAATCTTATTCTTATATTCACATTTTCATTCCCTAACCTTATTCTTTCAGTTATTCAAATATTATTAAATGATGGTTACTTTTTTTATATACCCACAGAAGTATCTTGTGTAATAAGTCAAAATATGCAAACTTTTAAAAAATACTCATTTCTTCATTCATTTAGTAAGTGAAAGAGTAACTAAATTATGCCAAAATCTATTTATGATTCTGATATTGTAATACACAATAAGTTCTTTATAGAAACTTCACTTGCACGTAGAATTACTCAAACAAATCATTATAATATAGGAAGTGTTAATATATGCACAATGTCCAGTTGTAGCATATGACAGAGTGTAATCAATTCTGCTTAAGAGAAGAGATACACAAAATACAGTTCTACCGAGATGTGATATATGGATTAGGAAACTTTGTGAGAGTTTAATAGAGGTATTATTTGAAAAAGTGTGAGACATTACCTAGTCCCTCCAGTCTTGCAGCAGCAGGGAGCCCTTGAACATTTGAGCTTAAAGATGAGAGGAGAGACTGGGTTCCAGAATCTAGGTGAGAAGCTATAAGAGGAGAACATGCAAAGGAGAATGAAGACCACGCAAAGGGCTTTGCAGATGGAAACCAAAAGAACACATGCCCTGGCCTCACTCTCCTCTCTCCTCTGTTTTGGAATTCACACACCGGTGACATTTAACAGGAAGATATAGAGAAAATATGTTAAACGCACTGTCACAAATTGGGTAGTTTTGGACAATAAGGAATGTACTGTGTCTCAGTTCCAGAGCTAGAAGTGGGAGCTCAAGGCATCAGCAGAGGTGTTTCTTCTGAGGATGGTGAGGCAGCATCTAAACTGTGCTTCCCTCTTGGGTTCGGGAAGCTTCAGAGAGGTAGAGCTTGGTTTGCACACAGTATTCTCTGTCCCTTCACTCTGTCTTCCTCCAAGGGTATCTGTTTTCATACCTAGAATAACTCTTTTTAACCTTTGCATGAAGATACTAGTCATATTGGATCAGGCTCCACCCTAATGACTAATGTTACCTAATCGAGTTAATCCCTTAACAGTTTACCCCAAGCGTCTCTCGGGCCGTGAGGATTTAAGTACTGACAACTTGGAGAATCCAGCATGGCCCAGGAAGGTGTCCTTTCAATCAGCTGATTCTTGTGTCCACAGGATACACTCATACATTTATTCGCTTGTTTTACATCTATTTTTGCATTTTTCATTGAGAACATTATAGTTCCCTTTGATGTTTGTTTCTAATAAAATCTCATAGTAAACGCTGGATATTTTCTTTTACTGATTCAGGTTTATCTGTGAAAAATAATCTATAATTTTGTGCTACAATCTATAAAACCTCCTTTCATAGGTATTTTAGATATCATTTTTATACTTCTCCAGAATTCAAAATGGACATGTTTGGAATGCTGAGACTGAATAGGAAGTGCCAAAATATCTGGAAAAGAAAAACTGAAAAAGGAACAAATGTTAGCACAGCATAGAGCAAAAGTCTGTGTTTTGAAATGAAAAAACAAAAAACATGTCTCCTTATTGTCAGCTATTTATAATACAGAAATGATAAAATTTGAAAAACAAATTCCAATAGTGGTCAATGACTGGAGAAACTCTGGGTGCTTTTGACAGAGTCAATCAACATCTAAAGCTATCCTGCAATCAAAACGCTAGGAAAAAATATTTTTAAAAATATTTATGCACCTTCTAATCCAAACACTGGAATTTGTCTGTTTTTTTATTCAAAACAAAGGGTTTAAAAAGTCATTTACAGCCAGGCGTGGTGGCTCGCACCTGTAATCCCAGCACTCGGGAGGCAGAGACAGGAGGACTGCTGAGTTCGAGGCTTGCCTGGGCTACATAGTGAGCTCAGGGCCAGCCTGAACTACAAAGTGAGACCCTGTCTCAAAAAAAAAAAAAAAATCACAAAAATCTTCAAGTTTCTATAATTTAAAAGTTTGAGTTTCAGATTTACTCATTTGAATTAAATCATATACCGATTTTCAAACCTATGCACAGTGTGCAAACCAATCCATAGCGTGGCCCTCAGCATCAAAAGATAAGCATTAATCGACACTACACTCACCCAAACATAATTTAAAAGAAAATGAAATCTCAACTGAAAATTAATTTTTATTAAATTCCCAAGTTTTATCTAGATCTTGGATTTGTAGAAATTCTTACATTAGCAAACTGAAATGAACATTTAAAATATGAGCATTTAATATCCCAAATTTAATCAAGACATATTTTTCTAACATATAATATGAAAAATACAGCAATTTTTTATGAAATTGAGTTTGTGAAAGAAAAATAGCCTGATTTGCAATGAATATATTATACAAAGAAATATTCAACAATATTTGTTTTTGCTTCTAAGTCAGAATGTTTTAGTATATATTTCAATTTCAGTGATGAAATGGAGGTAAACATATTTTATCTAATAATCTATTTCAATGCTAATTCAATTGCTTCTTTTTGCAATTCTATTTGCAATAGTGATGATTTTACAATTAAGCACATTAAAAAATCATAATTAAGTACCCCAAAACAATTCCAAGTTAAGATCATTCTTTCATTTTTCAAATGAGAAATGACAGGATGAAAGACAATATTTGCCCAAAAGTACAGAATTAGTCGCCTACATAATCTAGTTTTGGAGACTATTGCTACACTGCTTTATTACAAATGGTCTTTATAATATTTAGTGTAGATCTTCAATCCATACTGAACAGATTGTATGCTTGTGTGTAGCCAATATATATCAGCATTGAAGGGGTGATCTACAAAGTAATAGCGTCAAGAAGGCAGACCCTATATCGTGCAATTTCAGTACTTTCAAGGAGAGGAAGAAACCTCATTTACACTTTCAGTTTTTCAGTACAGAGAAATATGATGTTTACACACAAAGGTATCCTATTTATTTCACTTGCAAGTATGGCCTCAATGTGCATACATTTATATATAAATGTTCCTAATTTATTGTTCTTTATGGCTAATATTCCATTTTGTTAAAAAAATTTTCTTTATCCAGTCTCCAGCTGATGGACATTTTGGTTGTTTTTGAGATTTAGCTATTACAAAATGTGTCCCTATATCCATTGGTGTGCATATGTCGCTGTAGTATGATCCTTTTAACTCCTTAATGAATATTCCAGTGGGGAAACAGCATAGGAAGAAAATGTTCAAAGGAAAAAGGGAACTGGGGTGCAGGAGAAAGCAAAGAAGAAAAAGAAAAAATTTGAAGGTAAAAAGGAAAAAAATGGAAAGAACGCTTATGTACATAGGAGGTAGGGAGTTAAAAGGCAGGCAGGGGAAGGAAGAAAATAGGAATCAAAATATATTATGATTCATAAAATATATATTATCAAAATTCTTATCAAAATATATTATGTACAGGTACAAATTCTCAGTGATAAATGTGATCATGTGTTCCTAAAATATACTAATGAACTAAGAAAAGAGGAGAGAAGAAGAAAAAAAAGAAAAGAAAAGAAAAGAAAAGAAAAGAAAAGAAAAGAAAAGAAAAGAAAAGAAAAGAAAAGAAAAGAAAAGGGACCAGAGATTTAGCTCAGTGGTTCTGCCGCCTGCCTAGCAGGCACAAGGTCCCTGGATCTATCCCTGGTAACCACATACAATACCAGTCATGGTGACTCATGCCCAACAGCAATCAGTACCACACACCACAGTGCCGGGTGTGGTGCTTCAGTCCTGTAATCCCAGCACTCAGGAGGCAGAGACAGGAGGATTGCTGAGTTCGAAGCTTGCCTGGGCTACATAGTGAGCTCAAGGCCAGCCTGAACTGCAAAGTGAGACCCTGTCTCAAAAAAAAGAAAAAAGGAAGGAAGGAAGGAAGGAAGGAAGGAAGGAAGGAAGGAAGGAAGGAAGGAAGGAAGGAAGGAAGGAAGGAAGGAAGGAAGGAAGGAAGGAAGGAAGGAAGGAAGGAAGGAGCTGGTCCTCTCTCTGTTCCTAGAAGGTAGCAGAAGATGGCCGCTGGCTCTACCTGGATGAGGTCCTCACTAGAATCCGACCATGCTGCTCCTCTAATCACACATCACCCGCCATGACTGTTGCAGATACATTTTGTTTTCATAATCCTCCCAATTTACTGTGATGTGTTGCAGCAGCCCAACCTAAAACGGAGATGCTTTCAATGAAAAGACTTTACTGTAAAAACCAGAATCTAATTCCTATTTTTGGCGAACCATGAGCTCAGTGGGGCTCTTCCTTCCAATGTGCACATCAGCTTCTAGATTTGCCAACCTCTTGTAAGAGGAAGGGAAAAGAACTGTCAAGGATACGGCAGTAAATGGTTAGTATTTACCCGTCTCTACCAGACCCACCTGCATTTGGCTGCCAAGGTACTATAATATCCTTCTCGTCCTGACCTGACCCTTATCATCTAGGTCCCTGACTCCCTCTCACTCTTGCTTTTGCCCATTCTCTCCACTTGCTCTGTTTAAAGACCCAATTTCTGTCTCTTCCTCTGGGCCTAAAGACTCAGCTATATCTTGAAAGAACCATTTGGTCTGGATCCTTGGATTTAAAAATAACCTCTTTCCTAGAGGTCATTTCATTTTTCTATTACCATGATCTTTCACAATCATGATCTACGGAGTAGATTTTCCCCTTTCCCAGAGTCTAGAATCAAGGCTTGGCATTCTACGCAAGGCTCTCTGCTCCGTTCCTTTATCATTTTAGTATAGGCCTTGTCGTAGGTTCTGCGGAAAGCCATGTTCAGGCACAGAGGTTTCCAGTATGATCACGTTTAATCCCCGTGTTATTTCTTCCAGTTCTCAGAGAGGGGAAGGAAAGCTACGTGGAACATCTAAGCCCTAGTTTGGGTTTGAATTCACTAACATGACCGTTTCCTCCCTGCTGCCTACCCCCCACTGACCTCCTTTCCCACAAAGAGAATGGATGCTCTTTCTTTGAGCCTAGAAACTTAATTCACATTATAATTCTCTTTTCTTCTTTATTCTACCTATCTGAATGGAATGTGAGATGGCAACACAGGAAACACATATTACTTCATTTTCACTGCATGGCATGTAGCACACATTTAATTAGCAGGTTAAATTTAGTGAGTTAAGTTTTTAGCATTGACACAGCCTTCACTGATAGAACTGGAATCCAAACTAAACTACCTAACTCCAAAATCAACAATAAGTTACCTCCCCATGAAATCAAACTTCAGAAAAAATGTTAGATTTAAAATAAATTTAGTACGTTTTCATTAGCTCTTTATTTTTCATCAGCTAGAAAAAGGGTTATTCTGGCATTTTAAACCTATAAGCAAACTTAGAGCATGCAATAAAACTCTTCACCTAAATACCACCTACATGAGAGTACATGCCAGTGTCCTCTCATAGTAGACAAATGATTAACTATATAATCTGATATAATATATTTGGAAGATCACTTTTCCTTCAAATATCTATCTTACTTATGTAATAATAATATAGATTTAATAATCTCACTGTTATTAATTCATACTTATAAATTAAGCATATCTTTCTGATAGCCATATATTATTATTCTTTTTTCTTTTTTTGAGACAGGGTCTCGCTTTGTAGTTCAGGCTGGCCCTGAGCTTACTATGTAGCCCAGCAAGCCTCAAACTCAGCAATCCTCCTGTCTCTGCCTCCCCGGTGCTGGGATTACAGGCGTGAGCCACCACACCTGGCATTATTCTTTTTTTAATTGAATTCTTTATTGGTACACTTTATATACAGCTCACAATCACACACAACATTGGGGAATTTGTACCAGTATATGACACAAGTTAATTCTCATTTTATATTTTTATTCTTGTAAGCACTATTCTAATAACTTGTGTCCAATATGAATGGCACTATATAGTATTTTATCCCTATTATCCAGAATCCTCCAAGACTATAGAACAACTGGCTTTCATTACTAGGATAAATATTTTTGTTAAAATCACTCTCACAACATATTTTTCATTTAGATTTTTTTATTTTTAACAAGCTTAGAAAGAAGTAAAAGAATCCAGCAATAAATGATTTTATTGATGTGGATAGAGAGCTGAAGTAATCTTCAAAAAAAATCTGCCATTTAATAAATGTCAAATAAAATCTAAAAATAAGCAAAAATCCCCAGAAAGAGAAAGGAGAAAGATAACAGAAAAAGAGACTTTTTCCAAATTTGTGCTATGCCCCACATTATCTTCAAAATCTATGAAGTATGACAAAACAATTTTTCTAAAATATCTTTGTGAGTTTGAGTCCCAACAATAAGAGTAGAGACCACTTCATTAAAATTGAAAGCATAGGCTCTAAAGGAAAATTTAATTATTATGATAATTAAAGATTATAAACCTGATTGGGGAAGTAAAGACAATTACAATTTTGTGAAGTTACTGTTAGCCTTACAAAATTCAAAATTTAAATAAATACAAATATAGCAAGAAATGTCTTACTAACAGGATGAATTCAGACAGTAGACTGACACATAATTCTAAGATTTTAAATGAAAATCAAATAATCATCTTCTTCACTTCTAATGGACTTGTGCTTTATAATATTCCCAGGATCCTTTTCCTCATCACAAAGATGAAAATAATTGATCATGACTCCTTAAGGTTATGTATATTGCTCAATAAATTCAAGAATTGCTTTACTAAATACTTCTTTGATATATACTATCTGAAAAAAGTAGAATGTTCTCTCATTTCAATAAAGTATAAATATTTCATTTTCATTCTTTGAACAACATAATTAGTGACTAATTAGACAGTGAATAATGAGGACAGTCCAAAGCTCAAATAAAGCTAATTTCCATGGTTTCATCAAACAACCAAGAGATGGTGTAGGCCGACATGAAGGTCTGAGTGGAGGTTTGCACAAATAGTGAGACTGTCTCATATATTTTGTGTTCATCTAACTACATCGAGTGAAAGAAATGGAGCTTCAGAGAGGGGTGTTACTAATTAATAACAACTTGAAAAAAAGGAGTGTGTTGTAACCAAGTCATTTTGATCAGATCCAAATAGTAGCTTACTACTGCAGACAACCAAGCATACAAACAAACAAAAAATTAACAAATACAGGTGAAAATATCGAAAATCATGAGTAATAAAAGTACAAATTAAAAAGCAAAAGAGATAGTATCAGGAAGAAAACCAAATTAAAATAGACAAGTCAAAAGTACTCACTTGAATTTAAAAACAGATTAAACATTTTTTCACATTCTAAGGTCTTCCAGAAATCTGGTATTTTGCACCATCATCAAATCATTTTTTGTGCTTCATTCTAAAGATGTAGCTTGTACTTTTTCATTGTCATCAATAGAAATTAACATATTACAATTTTCCCTTTTCAAAACGTTTACATCTTTGATATTTTATACAAATTTTTATGGCCCCAAAATCAATATGATGAATTGTAAAAATAACTATACTTATGGGAGACTGTGGCTGCCATCCCCTCAAGGAAGTCTAGAAAACAAAGCTGCTGCTATGTCTACTATATAAACCCGAAATCCAAGAGATCAACTAGGAGACGGACCTAGAACTCCGATAACAGCTGTGTTGACACCAGTATTAATCGAATCTATAACCCCTGGGAAGCCTTTTGCTTGCCAGTTTCCTGTCCTGGGCAGCAAGGTAATTTAGGCTCCAAACCAATTTCACCAATTTAACTCATGCTTAAATCTTTTGTGAGTAATACAGCTCTAAGCCACACTGAAGGGGAAATAAAAACCTCCTTTAAGTTATGCTGTATTACAAAAAAATAAAATGACTTTCAGTAAACATAAGTAATAGCACATTTTAAAATGTGACATTTTTTACTTTTAGGGGAACAACTGCATCATGAAGTTAACATACTAAGCCTTATGAAACATTTTAAGATAACTTAAGAAAAAACCTATCTTCATGTGCATTTCAAAGAGCAAGTAAATAAGTAAATATTTTTGTGTGCAAAAGAAATGAAGATAGGGTCTTGTGTCTCTAGTTTTATCCTATTATCTCTCAGAGTGGCAGACCATTATTTTTTTTTAAACACCGTAAGTGGAATTTTTCATAGTAGCGAAAACTAGTGAAATTCACACAGCTGGTAGGATGATACAAGAAGCATTTCATAATGCTTCACAGTTGGAATGTAGATCCTATGGACAAATATCTTTGGAGTCAATTTTGGTCAGAGAACCTCTGAGGCTCTTGGAATTCAAGACAACTATGATTCAGGGATATTCTTTCTGCTTGTTCCAAAGGATCTCCCACGTACTAGAGTTTCACCTTAATTTCTGTTTTCCCCAAAGATAAATTAACTAAACCTTTCTTAAGTATTAATTAATCTGAATTTTGAGTTGCCTCTTTGTAGTAAGTTCTTTCCTAATATTTTGTTGGTTCCATCTTCTTCAAGGGTTATACCATTTTCTACATAAAATGCCTCAAGGTCCCTGTTTAAATCCCCTTCTCATATGGACACTTTGTCAGCCAACCTCATCAACATTTCAAACATGTAAGTTCCTTTCTTTCCTTTCTGATTTTTGAATAAAAACATTTTGGTAGAATGGTTCCTCTTGCACATCACCAGACATATAATAGATCTGAACCTTTTTTTTTTTTTTTGCCACTGCACATGGCTTAAATTCTAATATGACTTTCTGAAAGAATCTTCCTGGTTGTAGTCTATTTCTCCCATATGTTTCACATATTCGCTCATGTGACTCTGGGCACTGAAGTCACTTTCACTATGGTAGGGAGCACTTATATTATTCATGTTAAGAAAATGTTAGAGAATAAAAAATATGTGGTTGTGATCTATAAAACAGAATGTCAAAAGTTCAGTAGTTTAATTGCTTTTGATATATCAGGAATAAATGAGAGAATTTTGGTCATTTTAGCAGCTCTGCATGGTGGTATTTTTCTTAGTTTCTTCTATTTATATAAAGAACACTATTTCAGGCTTTAATATTCAACTATGAAAACTTGGTACTATAATGTGTAGAAATTTAGTTTTTACTAAGAAACATTTATATTCAATTTTAAAAAATAAACTGAAAGAAATCATATTTAAGGAGTACAGCATTAAGTGCATATACTATGTATGTTATCTACACTTGGAATTTGACAAAAATGTCCCCCAAATTAAACAAAGTTTTTATATAAGGATATATATAAAGTTATATAGTTATATATATATAAACCATTTTATTTATTCATTTTTTATTTTATTTTTCACACAGCACATGGTCCTGGGCTTTTCTAAACTGAGTATTAAAATGTTATACTGGTACAAATTCTCAGTGTGGAGTGTAATTGTGATGTGTATATATAATGTACCAATAAAAAATGTTATCCTGCAGAATTCCTTGTCCTTTGCCAGGTGGTCAAAATCTCCACTATATTCATTGAGGCCAGCACACAGTACTTAACGTTGAACACTTTATACAAATGATATTTTTACCACACAGCACTCAAATTATTTAGACAATGCTTAACCAGCTCTTTTTCTTGTAAATGGAATTTTTTAAGGAAAAGTTGATGCAATTCCCTGAGATACACGGAAAGCACAGGCTCTCTTTCTTCTTGGAAACTGGCTTTATGCGCTGTGGCTGTGGGACAAAGCAGCCAGCATGAAGCGGCTCTTGAGAACACATCACTGACAAAGACAAACGCATCTTCATGACTGTGGGAGAAGTCTGACAGCTCGGTCTTGGGCTCTGAGGGGAGAGCTATTACACTGAGAACACCACTTGAATTGTGTCAGGTTCAGTGTGAGTTTGTAGGAAACAGAGCTGTGTGTTTATTGTATGCAGTCCTTCTTAGTAACCTCTACATATTTTTTAAATGATAACTGGTTAAAAATTAATATCCTTCCTTGCTCACAATAACTCAAAGATACAATCAAAACAGATAAAAAAGCATATTCAGCTCACTGCAGTTTGGAACATCAAATTAGTTCTTTTCTACAGCCCTTACATTTGTACTGATTCCGGGAAGCTGCTTCATCCATATGTCATTCTGACTGTCTCAAGTAGACCGATATGATGAGTCTCGCACTCCATTCTTTGTCATGCACTTGGAGATGTATTTATATGTACTGATTTATCTTTACAAATTGGGTGATACTCTCTAATTCATGTCCTCATTAATCTACCCTTTTTTTAAGAAATGGAAAAGTGTAATCTGCTGACAGGCTATCCAGGTGAACAGCAAGAATAAGGTTTCCCCCCACCCAAGCTAATGAACTTAGCTACAGAACATTCTTTCAGGGAAAGAAAACATGGGGCCAGAGCCAGAGCTGGGCTTCAGCACCAGCCAACTATTCAGGGAAGGACTTTCATGCACCACACTAACCAAAGAATCCTACCTGCTCCCAGGAAACAAAGACTCCTGACAATGAGGTTCTAAGTAGTGTGTATCATGGCAGTTCTGTGAGCTTGAAGCCATTTACTAAGTAGCCAGTGGAAAGGAGAACAAGGAGTTGGATAATGCTGGCATCCAGCCTTCAGATGCATTAACTAATAGTGCTTGAGATTTATTTTAAGAAATCCCGTTATACTGGCCACAGAGTTCTCCTCTAGGCCACCAAAAGCTTACTACCCAATACTGATATGTGTGACTCCAACACGTTCGTTTACTGCATGGAAAGTGGTGAAGTTGGTGTAGTGTTGGTGGGTTCACAGTAAGACCATTTCTGCTTGAAATTTTTATGCCTTTGAAAGGGAAAAAGATATAACTGATTTGTAAACTATGTCAGAAACCACCTATTTGCCAATGACCTGATTTTAAAGGAAAGTTTGTAATGAAACTTTACACAGATGTAGAACAATTCTGAAGCAAAATAAGAATAAGACTCACCTTGCACCAGTTGATTCAAAAAAAGGTTGAAATTGTTTTGGATGTAAAATAATTGTCCTCCTAGCTCTATATTTTGAATTCATCTATTAAATAGCTCATTTGAATTGATGATTTACATATAGTTTCTTTTCAGAGGACAAAAAGAACAAAGTATTGGTCCAAAAAATTTAACTAATCTGTAAAATTCAAAGTATGAAAAACCACTTAAAGCATAGCAATACATTTTAATAGTCACATATATTTAATTATATGCCTGATTTGAAAGCCACTGAAATCAGAAAACCTTATTTCTTACTATGTTTTTTATTTTGTTCTTTATTTATATTTTGGATTTCTCATATAATAGAAAACATGCAATATTTAACCTTATGTGTCTGAGTTATTTCACTTAACATCATAGTCTCAGGGGTATCCTCTTTCTTAAAAATGACTCAAGTTCATCTTTCTTTATTGCAGAATAGTATTCTACTGTGTACAAATGCCACATTTGTTTATCCATTCATATGTTGATGGGCATATACACTGCTTCTAACATTTAATGGTCATGAATTTTGCTGCTCTTAACATCAGTATATGTGTATCAATGTAACTGAATGTCGGCAACTCTTGTGGGAAGATCTCTAGCTGGGGAATAACTGGGCTGAATGGAATTCCTACTTCAATTTTATTAAACAATTTCTATACTAATTTCCACAGAGATTGCACCATTCCCAGCAACAACCTAAGAATGACCCCTTTTCCCTGCAGCCTCTCCACTTTTGTTATTGTTCAATTCCTTAAAGATAAAGATTCTTTCTGGAGTAAGGAAAAACTTTCAGTGTTGTTTTAATTTACATTTCTCCAATGGCCAAGGATATTAAACAATTTTTCATGTATTTATTAGTAATCTTTATTTCCTCCTCTGAGAATTGTCTATTTGATTCAGTTGCTAATTTTTTGACAGGGTCTTTTATTTTGAGTGACCTCTAATTTTCTTTCTTCCCTTTGTTTTTTTTTAGTTCTTTATATGTTCTAGGTATTACACCTCTGGCTTGAGAAATACCTGGAGAAATGTTTTCTCATTCTGTAGATTGTCCCTTTGTTCTGTTAGTTGTTTCTTTTGTTGTGATGAAGCATTTTAATTTGATATAATATCATGTGATGAGTCTTGGTACTGTCTCATGAGCAACTGGGATTCTATTCAGGAAGTCTGACCCTACATTGTATCTTCAAGAGTTTTACCTATTTTATATTCCAGCAGATAAGTATTTTTTAACATTAACATCTTTGATCCATTTTTGTCTTAGTTTAGTGCACAGTGAGATACACAGGTTTAGATTTAGTCCACTGTATATGAATAGTCCGTTTTCCTAGCATCATTTGATAGTCTATCTTTCTTACAATATTTTTGACCCCTTTGTCAGAGATAACTAAATGTGCGTAACTTGTTACTGCACCTCTACTCTGTCCCACAGATCCCTATGTCTGTTATTGTGTCAAGATCACGCTGTTTATCTCACTATGGCTTTGTTGTATAACTTGAAGTTCAAGATTCTGATGCCTTCTACTTGGGTTTTGTTGCCCAGGATTGCTTTTGCTATGTGAGTCCCTATTGATTTTATATGAACATTAGGATATTAGGCTCTGGTTCTGTGTGGTATACTATTCATATTTTGATTAGTATTGCATTAAATCTCTATATCAGTTTTGGGAGTTTGCCAATTTGACAGTATTGACTCTGTCTATCTACGAACAGGCAATGTTTTTCAATTTTCTGATGTTCTCTTTGACTTATTTTAGAATAATGTAGTTTTCTTTGTAGAGGTCTTTCACATCCTTGCTTTGATTAGTTTTAAATATTTAATTTTCTCAACAGCATGTAAGATTTTCTACAAAATAAACCACATGCTAGCCTATAAAATATGCTTAAGTAAAATGGATGAAAATTAGTCTTGCATATTATTAATTCATAGTATAATGAAACTGAAAATCAGTGGCAGAATGACAGAACTATGCAGACACATGCAAATCAAACAATAGCCTCTTGAGTAACCAGTGAGTCACACAGGAAATCAATGACAATGACCCTATGACGTACCAGAACCTCTGACACATAGTGAAAGCACTCCTAAGAGGGAATATAGGGATGCAGATGAATGCACACATCAAACAGACATGGTGAGTTAGCTCCATGGTTATGTAATACATAACCCAGGGAGGCACCTCGGTGTCTTAAAAAAAAAACAAAAGCAATCTAAATACCTGGTTGATATAAGGAAATAAATGATAAAGGATAGAGCAGAAATTATTGAAATTAAGATTTTTAAAAGTCAATGGATTGATGAGTTGCTTTGTTGGAAGAATAAACAAAACAGACAATCCTACCAAAAATAAAAACCAGAAGACCCCAATCCATGAAATTAGAATGAAAAAGGCAAAAATCACAATAGATTCTGATGGAATCAGTAGATCATCAGTAGTTACTTGAAGAACCTGTACTCTCATAAGTTGGGAAATTCAGAAGAAATAGATTCATCCATGAATTATCAAAACTGAATCAAAAACAAATTAAACCCTGAATAATCTAGTAACATGCAATGAAACTGAAGCAGCAATAAAGAAACAGTACACTAAGAAAAACCCAGGACCCCATAGATTCACAGATTAATTTATTTTGGCAGATCAATACATGAACATAACATCTCACCCCATCGCTCTTTGACCCCACCCTTGCACTTATCACACTTAGGAGTTGTGCAAAAACTAGATATTTTCCATAATAATATTTCAAAAAGCCAAAGGAATTCTGTATCTTCCTAACTAATGATATATCAATCATGTGCTTAAAAATAAGCTCTTCTTGCCGGGCGTGGTGGCTCACGCCTGTAATCCCAGCACTCGGGAGGCAGAGGTAGGAGGATTGCTGAGTTCGAGGCTTGCCTGGACTACATAGTGAGCTCAGAGCCAGCCTGAACTACAAAGCGAGACCCTGTCTCAAAAAGGGAAAAAAAAAAAAAAAAAAAAAAAAAAAAATAAGCTCTTCTTATGTTATTTCAATTCTAAGGTTTTATCTGTTTTCTGGGATATACATCTTTGAATCTACAACCTAAAACATTATTCATAAGGAAATTAATGAGTAGGGAGATGAATGAATTTATGAATTTTCCTGCTTTTGCTCACTTCAAATCAATCTCTATATAAATTTCCATGTGGATAGGAACCAATGAAAATTTACTAAGCCTCTTTATATAAACTCCAAAAAAAGTACATCTTCCTTAAAAATGTGCTTTTGATTGGTGAGGTAGACAACTGTTGGCATTACTTGGAAAGCTCATCTAAAAGATTAAGCCAACACATAAAAAATATTTCTTCTTTACTAATATTGCTTATCTCTTTGCCAGGTGTTACCTTTATCTTATGATGTAATTTGATTTACTGCAAATGTATTTCAGTAATTCTTAGATAACAGTTTATTTTACTTTATATAATCAAAATGTGATAGTAAAAAGAAGAATATGAAAATTGGAAAGGGTTATAGAGAAGACATAAAAAGCAAAGCTTTTGTATATAAGCCTACATTTTTTTATAATATCAATATTTTTTATTCCGTGACTTTGAAAAGTTTAACATAAAGAGGATCAGATATTTATCTTCTTCCAAAACTGGAGGAACTTATCATTCTTGGAAATAAACTGGGTCAGAGTTATACAAAAGAAAGATAAAATATCTCTTCAAAATATTTATATTACTAAGTAAAAAAAACTGTATGGTATATTATTATACAGAAAATAGGGCAGAGTTCAAAGTAAGTTCTCAATATCCTTAATTTTTTAAAATAACCTGAAAATCCAGTTGATTTCTAGAATCTATTAAATCAATGGCTTTTTCCACATATAAAATATTTTCTTTATATAAAATCAACTATAAAATGATTTGCTAGTATTTTAGGTTTACTAGCTTTTTTAATTTAGAAAACTTCCCACTTCACAAGTTAAATGGTATCTTTTGAATTCTTAGCTTGTTATTAGATGTGATACGATTGCTAACCTCTTCATGAAATATTCTTTCCAATTCACTTCAATAGTAAGATGATATTGCATTTCCTTTTCTCACATCAACCTTACTCAATTTAGATTATAATGATAATAATTTAGTCAATTTTGATAATTTAGAAATATTTTCACTCCACACCATAAATATATGACCCTATACTCTTCATTATGTATTCCAATATAAAGGACTTGTAAATTTTCTGATGGATGTTTTCAGTATCTTCTCAGGATTGCTGAGTTCTAGGCTTGCCTGGGTTACACAGTGAGTTCAGAGTCAGCCTGAACTACAAAGTGAGACCCTGTCTCAAAAAACAAACAAAACAAAACAAAATTATTTTCAGGCTGATAGTAAGCCATTTAATTAGTGATTCTATTGCTATGTCAACTCAATGTTTACCACCAATTATACTACCAATCTACTCATACTTCACTCTTACTATGTGAAGTCTTGTCAAATACCTCTTTATGAGATATCATGCATCTGTCTTTTGCTGATAAGAACAGAAAACCATCAAAGAAAAAATGAGACTATTTGAATATTACATCTGAAAGTAGCACAACATAATATGTATTCATTATTTTTTGTCAGGCATTCAAAAATTATGTATTTGTTAAATGTTCCACAATAGCCTGGGGTCTATAATTAATCTAGTAAAGATTTCTTATCTCCCAAATGAATTTACAAACATGGAAGATATATTTTCTGTATTATTTTAATGTTTCCACCAAGACTTACTAGCAATGTGCTCTATGTAGTAAGAAGTCAATGTACACACTTTAAATAAGTGAATTCTATAATCCTAGGTTTAATGAAAAATACGATCGTGTGGATTAAAATATGATAAGACAGTTCCAAGTTTGTAAGAACAAACGAGCAACAAAGAATCCTTGATTCCTTCTTTAAAATAGATAAAAAATGACAGCCGGGCGTGGTGGCTCAGGCCTGTAATCCCAGCACTTGGGAGGTAGAGGCAGGAGGATTGCTGAGTTCGAGACTTGCCTGGGCTACATAGTGAGCTCAGGACCAACCTGAACTACAAAGCGAGACCCTGTCTCAAAAAAAAAAAAAGATAAAAAATGAGTTTTGTTTTGTTTTTTGGTGGTACCAGGGGTCAAACTAAGGCTCTTGTCCTTCTAAGGTAGGTGCGGTGAGTTTATCAAGTATCTACCATAAAAATATACATATATGTCCATCTGATAAAAATATTTGAGGCTGTCTTGAACTTGAAAAATAATGTGCCCATCACCTACAAAAAGCTTATTTAATGGATTTTGAAAACTACCACAAAAATTCACAAATCGACCATCTGCACTTAAACTAGCATAAAACTCATTTGTGGACTGAAGTTTCCTTCAATGTAGTTTCTAGGAAACCATTCATAAAATTGCAGCTGCAGCTAATTTCCATTTCTGTGGATTTTGGAATAGTTAAAAGTACAGAAAAGGGGATCATATTTTTGAAAACCACTTGGAAAAAACTAAATTACATCATTTTAACCATACAGATCTTAATAATTCACAAAATGGCAACTCATTATCCCTATTCTTAAGTATAACACTTATACATACTAGCATTCTGTGATAATCTATCATATGTGTGTGTGTCACTCTTTCATTTTGAAGTTACTTCATATTCTATGACATGCTCTGTGAGTGGCAAAAATTTTCTGTCCCATTTCCTGATTGCATATTACCTTGAAGAACTGGATGATAATCAACAACTGATAAACTAATCAGTGACCAAGTGAAAAACACGACATGCTCATACATTTTACACATTTAATTTCATATAAAACATGCAAAAAGATGAAAATATAGGTGCTTCATATTTTTCAAATATACAATCATTCTTTTTACTACATGAAGGAATATATCCAAGAACATAAATCTCATAACAAAAATGAATGTCTCTCAGGATATTAATAGAATACTAAATATACCATAGAAATGATATCTTGGAAAAACCAAGGATTACAAATTGGTCAATTGAGGATGAATAAAAGCTGTCTTTATTTTCAAAAAAAAGAGTAAAACTCTATTTCACAAAGGTCCTTTTTCAAAATCCAGATTAATATCAATTTCATGATGTGAAATTTGAATGTTAAAAGATAGTTGCTTTATGCTCAGCTACAGTAGTATTTCCAGGAATATTTTTACCTGTACCATTTACTAACTATGGAAATAAATCTACGTGCCCTATAAATGATTTGTAATAACAAAATAATTTATAACAGTGGAAAGAAACATTTTTCAATATATGACTATTTTCCATTGTGTATGAAACATAAAACTGGCTATTTTAAAAAGCAATTTTAGGGCCAGAGGGTTAGCTCAGTGGTTCCGGTGCCTGCCTCGCAAGCGCATGGACCTGAGTTCGATCCCCGGTAACCACATATAATGCTGGGCGTGGAGACACGCCCACCAACAATCAACACCGCATACCACAAGGCCGGACGTGGTGGCTCACGCCTGTAATCCCAGCAACTCGGGAGGCAGAGACAGGAGGATTGCTGAGTTTGCGGCGGCTTGCCTGGGCACCATAGTGAGCTCAGGGCCAGCCTGAACTACAAAGCGAGACTCTGTCTCCAAAAAGCCAAAAAAAAAAAAAAAAGGCAATTTTATATATTATTCATTTGGTATTATTTTATTTAATAACAGAAAACACAATAAAGATGCATAGTGATTAACATTAGATCTCAATATCAGAATTTACCTAAAATTTACCCTCAATGACCACTAATCAACTTTTTCAGGAATTTTTTGCCAGAACATTAATTTTACCTCAAGATTATCCCACATTACTGAAAGAAACCTATGAACTAGATAGTGGCTACAGAACAAGATTTTTCTTCAAATTTTGCATTTAGGCTTCAGCGAAAGGCAAGGCAGCTCTATAAATAACACCTTTAGTTAAATCTATCATACTTTTCCAAAGAACTGCAAAGGCTTCATTAAGTCTGACTTCTCCATTAACTTCAGCAGTACTATACTCTCTCTTTAATGTTTGAGCTATGCCCTCATCTATCAAAATGTGAATTTATGATGCACTTGTTGATGCAGTGGAGTTCATTAGAAAGGTGAAAAACATGGAATTTACATAGTACAGTAGTCAACAATGTTAACTGCCTTTTATGCCAGGTAGCAGTCAGTATTTCTTTCCAACACAGACATATCTTAGAACTGTGGAACTAAAAAGCTTACCATATTTATACAATGTGACTTTATATTATTTTAGTTCTTCCATGTATAGGTAAGAGGACAAAACCCTTGAAATCTCCTCTTTGGAGAACAGAACAGATTTCTATAACAACAACAACAAAAAATCAACAATGCCTTGAAATGCCAGATTTGAAATAACTGTTTATCTTATTTGCTCTTCAATATATAAAGAAGGAATTAAAGTTTACAAAGATACTAAATAGGACTTGAAAAGCCTGGAAATATGCTATATGTTCTTCATCCATTCAAAATAACATTTATAAAAAAATAACATTTTATAAAAAAAAATCAGAACTATCATGATGACTAATTGAAAAAACGATGACTAATTGAAAAAATACATGATTTTTTGTCAGGATTAGGAATAAACAGCCTTTAACAAGAGATACATTTGTCAACACAAGGAAATCATTGAAAGAAGATTAAACTTGGGGCACAGAAGAGGAGACTGAAAATGGACATGATACCTACAAGACCATCACAGACTTGATCCAATTCTTTGAAGGCCCATTTCTCTTTCCCCCAAATCAACTGATCTCCCTACATTATACACAATGCTTTTTCTTCCTTTCTGGTGAAGAGGATATGTAAACTCTTAGATCTCACTGGGTCACTAACTCACTTTTCTTCCCTGTGATACCCCCACATGTAACATATTTATAGATCTTTTCTCCTGTCAACTGTCTGCTCCTAGCTTACTTCATATATGGCATCACTGAGCCCTCAGTGGGTAGAGTCTTCATGCCATACTATGAATATACACGCAAGTATACCACAGCTTCCCTAACTTTATGAAGAGCAAGAGTAAAAATATTCTGCCGTTCATTTTCTCCCACAGTATTTGACCTCCCTGTTTTTCTTCACTTACATCAAGTTCTTACTGGACACCATTATGTAAGCTGGACATGAAATGCCAAAGCTTGCTTCAACCTCCACCCTAGACCACTGACCCACTCTTGATTTTAATTTTTCCTCCTTTGTTGTTAGCTCCCAACAAGTGACCCCAGCAGAGCTTAGTATTTTTTAAATATGAAATGAGTAGTTGTATGTTTTCATGAACAAACTCCTCGAAATTGGAAAACAGCATCCACGTGAAAGTGACTCTCAGACATTATTAAATGCCCATGAGTCAGTGATACACAGAATCAGAAGTCAGAGCTGTTACACAGGAAATATTCAGGGAAAGAGGAATGGAATGTTGAACTGAAAGACGACTAAATTTCTTTCCTTCTATTTGCCATTAGTCTAATAAATTTAGCAACATACCAGTACATTGTTAACCAAATACATTTTTCTCTTGATCACAGTTTTTGTACTTATTGAAAGGAATGAATGAAATCCTTGTGGAAAACCCATTTGGACTCAAGCTTAATCTGAGGAAAGGCCTGAACCCAGATTTATCAAATTGCTGTTTTACTACAGAGACAACTGGGGCATCTTAAAACCTGTTTAACATAATAAAGCAAAACAAAACAAAAAGCTAGCCACCATACTTAGCTGTACACATTATAATTTATCGTATCCTCTAAGGATTCAGAACCATACTTAAGACAACCAGAAAGAAACCAGAAAGGCTCAGAAGAGGCATTTAATTGTGCATGAATAATCAGTGTATGTGGCATTTTGCTAGGGCCAATTTGACTATAAAATTTAGCCCTCTAGTCAAATTCTTAGATTTTCTTCCCTACTGCTTCATAATGTAGCATCTTACCCCATCCTTAACACTTAGCCTTTCTCTCAATTTCATGGAGGTTCAGAGATGGTAGTAGAACTCACACAAGCAATGTAAACAAGAGATTTCTTTTTAATAACAATGTTTGTATTTTTATACCTGTTTTGATGGACCTGCTTCAAAATGATCTTAAAACAAAATATCCACATCAACACTTGGATTTGCAATGAGCACATTCAGTTACTTTCTTTTAAAATCTAGCAAAACATTGACCTATGATATTTAAGAAATTCTGGTTGCTTCATAAAGAGACAATGAAAATTTCAGGAACAATTCAAAAAGTATCAACCTAATACTTATTCAAAATAAAATTTTGAGTTATTCTCTTATTCAATATTATAGCCAATATTATCTTTAATGATTAATAAATTCAATGACTTCTATAACAAAATCAAGGAATTGATGTCTTGAGTTTCTTTCGAAGCCCTCCCTTAAATCTAAACATCACCTCATTTTTAACTAAAAAGACTGAGGTCAGCAAAGAAGGTGAGAGCCTGTGATAATATCCTGTCTTCCTTCACATAATAGTGAGCTTGAATATTTTCTATTTCACAATATCTATTGTATC
>PVIC010002872.1:26258-73617 GCA_004025085.1 Thryonomys swinderianus
AAAAAAAAAAAAAAAAAAAAAAAAAAAAAAAAAAAAAAAAAAAAAAAAAAAAAAAAAAAAAGGGTAAACAAACTTTATCAATATGGGGTAGGGGACGTAGGTTGGGTAAGGGAAGGGGAAAAATGAGAATTAAGTTATGTCATATATTGGTACAAATTCTCAATATTGAGTGTGATCATGATGTGTATATAAAATGTACTAATAAAGATTCATATCATAAAAAAGTAAGCTTGGCAAAGATCACTGTTCTCTGTTTAAAGCTCAATATAACTTTTTAACTCTTTCATTATAGTACTCAGCACACACCATGAATACACATGATCTTATGTGAAGTTTTCACTTTCTTTAAGTCAGAATCTCTAGGATAATACTGTACTTCTATAGCATTCCTTCCTTACTCTCTTAGTTTCTTTTATTTTCTCTATATTTAATATTGTGGCAAGTAGTAAAGACACAAAAATAAATTATTTGATTCCTTTACCTCAGGAAGGAAATTTGCTTCATTTTCTTTTTTTTTTTGGAGACAGGGTCTCGCTTTGTAGTTCAGGCTGGCCTTGAGCTCACTATGGTGCCCAGGCAAGCCGCCGCAAACTCAGCAATCCTCCTGTCTCTGCCTCCCGAGTGCTAGGATTACAGGCATGAGCCACCACGTCCGGCATTGTGGTATGCGGTGTTGACTGTTGGTGGGCGTGTCTCCATGCCCAGCATTATATGTGGTTTCCGGGGATCGAACTCAGGTCCTTGCACTTGCAAGGCAGGCGCCGGAACCACTGAGCTAACCCTCCGGCCCTTGCTTCATTTTCTTATTAAGCAGAATAAAATAGACACACAAGCTTAAATACTGCATGGTTTCTCTCATATGAGAGACATAATATAAACATAGAACTAAAAGAATAGTAATAGGAATGAGGAAGATAGTTTTTTTCTCAAATAGGGAATCAAAGGGTATAGGGAAGGGGTAAAGGGAGAAAGAAAAAAATGACAAAAAATATGAATTGAGATATGCTATGTATATGTACTAATACCCCACAATGAATGTAATCCTATGGAATGCAAAGATGTACCAAAAAAAGAACAAAAGTTTGTCCTTGGTCTTTTTGACATAGACTCTCCCCATGCTCATTCTTTCCCTTACATTCATTTCCCTTACATTCTGTTTTCCTTCCCTCATGCATTTCCATTATTCATCATCCAATTGTGTGAGGATAACAAATGTATCTCTCATACCAACTCTTTCTTTATTAACAATGAGTTGATGGCTCATCTTGTGGAGGGCCCAGTTATACCTCAGATACAATGTCTACATCTGGACTCCTCTTTCAAGCTTTCTTTCTACATATTCTTGATTTTGTCTTTTGCAAGATTTCATTGTCCACCTTTTTCCCAATCCTGACAATGTCTTCTGATATGCTCTATCACTTACTTTTCTGAAGAATTACCTCAACTTACATTATAACTACATGTTTAAAAACTTCTTTCCCTTTATCCACAGTTAAAAATATGTAAACAAGACATCCTAGTTTCTTCCAGTGCTCTCTGATATGCACTTCTAGATTTTGGAAATTTTTGTGGTTATGCTTACTTTTTCTTTCTTATTCTATTTCTTTCAGTGCAATAAAACTGTAAACTCCAAAGCCTCCCAACTTTTCATCATCAAGCCCCTTGAATTTTCTGTAAGAAAAGATTACTGCTTTCATATCTTTAGTCTCAACTTCTCTTTTAAGCACAATGACTTTCTCTTGTTCTACACTTAAGTAGACCACTCAAAGTGAAAGAGTTTTATTCTTGGAGACATTGGCTTAGGCAGAAACTTTATGAATAAAACCTCTATAGCACAAGAACTAGCAGAAAGAATCAACAAATGGGATCTTACTCTACTAAAAAGCTTCTGCACAGCAAAAGAAGTCACTGGCACTGCTAAAAGACAACGAACAACATGGGAAAAAATCTTTACTAGCTGTTTATCAGACAAAGGGCTATTATCTATAATATACAAAGAACTTAAACAGATCTGCCTCCTTTAAAGACCCAATTCAAAAATGGGCATCTGAAATGAACAGACACTTCTCAGAGGCAGAAGTCAAAGCAGCTAAGAAGCATATAAAGAAATGTTCAACATCACTGGTCATTCGAGAGATGCAAATGAAAACAACACTGAGATTTCATCTCACAAACACTCCACAAAGAATGGCCGCTATTACAAAATCAACCAACAATAAATGCTGGTGAGGCTGTGGAGAGAAAGGAACCCTTCTCCACTGTTGGTGGGATTGCAGACTTGTGCAACAATTATGGAGATCTGTGTGGAGATTTCTTAGAAAAGTAGGTCTAGACGTCCCATTTGACCCTACTATCCCCCTGCTAGGAATATACCTAAAAGAATTTTTTAAAATCACATTGGAAAGACAGATGTACACCCTTGTTCATAGCAGCTCAGTTTGTGATAGGTCAATCTTGGAAATAACCCAAATGCCCATCAACTGGAGAGTGGATAAAGAAGATGTGGGGTGTTTATAAAATGGAGCATTATTCTGCCATAAAGAATGACAACACTGATTCATTTATGTGGAAATAGATACACCTGGAGGACACACTAATAAGTGAAATAAATAGATCCCAGATAGGCAAATACCGGATCTTCTCTTTGATATGAACACCCTTAGATGCAAATGAGCTCTAGAAAGCAGGACAATTTTTGTAGAATGGGAAATTTCCAAAGGAAATTTGGTGTGGGGATGTAATGAGGGGAAGGAATAAATATGATTCTGAAAGAAAATAAAAGAGCATGTATATAGGGGGTGGGGAGGTGTGGGTGGGTAGAGATATGGGTAAAAATGAGAATTAACTTGTGTCATATATTGGTACAAATTCCCCAATGTTATGTGTGATTGTATATAAATTTTACCAATAAAGAATTCAATTAAATAAAAAAATGAGGGCCGGAGGGTTAGCTCAGTGGTTCCGGCGCCTGCTTTGCAAGCTCAAGGACCCAAGTTCGATCCCCGGTAACCACATATAATGCTGGGTGTGGAGACATGCCCACCAACAATCAACAGCGCATACCACAATGCCGGACGTGGTAGCTCACGCCTGTAATCCCAGCACTCGAGATGGCAGAGACAGGAGGATTGCTGAGTTCGCGGCGGCTTCCCTGGGCACCATAGTGAGCTCAGGGCCAGCCTGAACTACAAAGCAAGACCCTATCTCCAAACAGAAAAAAAAAAAAAAAAAAAGAAAGAAAGAGTTTTAGCTGATCACATATTTCTTCCAAATTGCTTGCAATGACTTTGTCACAGCTAAGTAAAGAATGAACTCCAATGCATTATTATTATTATTGACTAATCCTGTATCTGAATTCATTAGTATACTTACATTCTATGTCTATGATTTATCTATGAAACATTAGAAGTGATGAAGCAGAAAGTTACTTTGACCTTATAGCTGTAATAGTCTCAATATGACTCCAAAAATTTACATGTTGTAACCTAAATTGTCAATGTGATAGCTCAAAACCTGAGGAGGCCATGAATATCTATCTGCATAGTTAGGATAGAGCACTCTTATACCGGAGGCTGCAGAAAGAGACTTGACCTTGCTTTTTTCATCTTTCACCTTCTCTAACATGTGAAGAAAAAATGGCAAATACCTACTTTCAAGCAAACAGTGAGGTTTCATAGAACACTCATGGTAAGTTGTTGTTACCTTGATCTTGAACCTCACAGCCTCCAGGACTGTGAGAAATAAGGAATTTTCTCTACAAATACCCACTCTCAGATATTCTATGAGAATAAATTCTGTTCTTTACAAATACTCTTCTCAGATATTTTATTATTACATCATAAATAACATAATTTATTAAAATTATCACATGGACAATTCTTGGACAAAAACTAACACTGGTTATAATTCTAAATTATAGCACTCTGTTAAAGAGCTGAAGCATTACACAGTAAGAAGCTACAAGTGAAAAGTTCAGTAAAAATAGTGCCCATAAAGGTAATGTTTTGAGATGAATCCTTTAGAATATTAAAAAATAGGAGCTGCCAAAGTGAATATGATTTTTAAAAGACTAAACGAATCACCACATTTCCTTTGTATACATCACCATAATAAAAAGAGCTTAGTAAACATACCAGAATATTCTTACACAGATCACATTCAGTGAAGGTTTAAAAATTTCCAAATACTACAGCTAACATTTTAATTTGTGAATGGACAAATAATAAAAGAAAACGTTAATTTGAAATGAAGAAAATATATAAGGTATGTGAAGGATCACCCATTTAAAAGTAGAATTTGAAGAAAGGGATTGTATGTTCACATAAGACTGAATAGGAGAATAATGCGTTGTCACAAAGTGCTTCTTATTGGAACAAACGAATAAATGAATATTGAGTGTTTTGACAGTTTATTTTAATCACTTAACCAAGTGTCAACTTAATATTTTCATTCCTAAGTTTATTTTTTGTGAGTGAACTGATATAGTGGAATCTCTATCACTTCACTTATCATTTGGATAAATGTTGAAAATAACACAAGATTTACAACAGAATTCTTACTTTGAGAGAAATTAGTCTTAACTATAGTCAAATTGGAAAATTAAAATAATATAAATTATTCCAGAAAAACTTCCGATAGCTGGTCACATCACTTCAGAATGTTGAAAATGCTTGTTCAAACACTTTTTACTGAATTTATTACATCTATTTTAGTGATGAATCATCATATATATCAGATGCTTTATATATACAAAAGATTTTATGTTTAATCCTCACCAATAACCTTGCATTTAGATCTTCATACACAGATGTTCCCAAAAACAGAGCAACATAACAAAGTACACAGCTCTCAAGCAGCTGCTTTAGTGTTTTTAACTCAGGCATCTTTGTGCTCAAAGTTGGTGACCATTCAGTGAACTGTATAAAATTCTCCCACTGTTTCCTGTGAGTTTTTCCTCACTTCCTATTTAGGTCTGTTTCACTTTAAACAGTAGGTGCTCTTCCAACTGTATCCAGGATTTCAGGCAACCTTCACCTGTGAACTTCACAAAGAAATCTGACACCTGGGCAGAATTCCTGTTCCCACCATCAGTGATCTACATCCTAATGCCCAATCATATGTCACAGAGCTAATTTAACTTCATCCCCCTCCAAAAAGACAACTTTCCATTTCTGCTAGCTCACAAATGCATATCCCACCCTATATGAGTGATCTGAGCAATGAAACTAACTTCAGATGAACATTCTTACCTTTGGCTTCAAATGCCTATCGCAAGATGGGTGGCATGTCCACACAGAAAATGCATGTCTTTTCACTATTCTAAAAGCCGATTCTTAAAAAAACTTCTGTGTTGGGCCGGAGGGTTAGCTCAGTGGTTCCGGTGCCTGCCTCGCAAGCGCAAGGTCCTGAGTTTGATCCCCGGTGACCACATATAATGCTGGGCATGGAGACTCACGCCCACCAACAATCAACACCGCATACCACAATGCCGGACGTGGTGGCTCACGCCTGTAATCCCAACACTCGGGAGGCAGAGACAAGAGGATTGCTGAGTTCGCAGCAGCTTGCCTGGGCACCATAGTGAGCTCAGGGCCAGCCTGAATTACAAAGCGAGACCCTGTCTCAAAAAGCAAAAAAAAAAAAAAAAAACTTCTGTGTTGATTATACAATCTGTTATGCCGTTCTCACTTTACAAGACAACGCTAACCTTATTCTTTATAAAGATCATATTTCACAGACAATCTGATATTAAAATAAGCTTTCTATAACTGTCAGTAGTAAGGAACATGAGATGATAAAGAGGAATATCTCCAATAAACAAGGGGCAGGTGGCAGCCCGAGTTACATCTGTTATTAATCTGTATCAGGGGGAAGGAAAGAGAAGACAGCAGGAGAAAAACATAGAAGGATGTCAGCTGACTGGAGCAACATATTTGTATTTGTTAAGGCTCCCGTTGTGTCCCCTGTAAACTAAAAATACTTTATAAAATAGCCCAGAGTAATTATCTTGTCAGAAAAATGCTTTGTGTACTGTACTCAAATTAAATTGAACTGAACTCCATCAAAGGAAGGAGATATCAGAGGAGTCAACGAAAGGTAAATTAAAAAGAAACTGTGAGACAGAAGAGCGTATCCAATAAAATCAATAAGCTCACAGCTTATGATACACACACAAAATATAGCTATTTCTCTGTTTATATCTTGAATCTTCTGCTACATTCTACACTATTCTATGTGAGAAGTAATATAAAGTTATTTTTAATATGGAGAAAGTGACAGGAGGAGTGAATGAAGGAAATGTCATGATTAAACTGACATCTCTCATGCTGCACAGCAGACTCTACCCACTGTTAGACTTCAACACACAACAAACATTGTCTTCTGTAGAATATATTTGTGTATTAATTATGCCTGTTCCACCATCACGGATCTATGCTTTCATGAGGAACTCTGTCTCCTTGAGTAATTCCACGTTGCATGCACAGGGCCAACTTATTCTGACATGGTTAAAGAGTTGTAAAAATAATAAATAGCATTCCATTTGCTAAGTGACTCTGTTGGTTTAGGGATTAACTTAATTGGGCATGATGTAAAGCCTTGAGAGAAAATTACTTTGAAGAGCACCCTAATTTTGGCAACAGAAAATGGAAATGCATCCTCAGCATAATGATATGATTGTGTAATGAGTTGTATATAAGCTGTAAAATCTGAATGTTGCTATTTCAGTGTTGTTCTTTTAAACTAAGCAGGTCTTTCATAACAGGTCAATATTATTCTCTCTCTAATGGATGATAATATTTATTCTATGATCCTAAAAATAGAGTTACAAATTTATTCTTACTCTTCCTTATCTGAGATTCTATTAATACCAGCCTATAAAATGGATGCCACCTTGATTATGCCATATTTACACTCCTTTTAAAAATTCCATAGCTGGTTGTTTGCTTCTTGGGTGTAATAGGTCTAACAAACTCAACAATCTTATCTTGCCTTTTCTATATTTACAAGGTCTAAAAGTTAATATACAAAGATTCACTTTTCATTATGTAATCTTTTCCTATTGATGGATATTTAACAATACAATATTTTTATGATAAAATTTTATAATGAATTCATGTTTATTCCTATTTCCATATAATTTAAGTTAGAATATTAGATCTTGCATTGTTAGTCATGTCAAGGCACAATACTGCTCTATAAAGTAAAACAGAGAACACCAAAGGACTCTGCTTTAATTGTTGGCAAAAGACAAATCAGAGAGCACAAGGTAGAAACTGGTAGTAATTTTGTTCTAAATGAAAAATAAAGGAGACAAGAAAAGTAAGGATAAAAAAGGTGAACACTGAAACAGATAGAAGTTCCCATACCTGAATGGCACTAAGATCAGCCCTGCCTCTGGGATGGGTTTCTCTCTATGAAAGAAAAAGGCCAACTAAGTGGTAATCACTCTTGCATCACATCTTCTGCATCTAGTAGGAGCTTCAGAAAAGCAGAGAGCCTTTTAACAACCACAGATCAATACTGGAGGAAGCCGTATATGTATAGTAAAAGTCTCAATCTCTTTCTCCATTAATATTTTCTCTCTGGCCATGGTTGAAAAAAATCACAAAGAAGTCAAGTCTACCTTTCACAGCAAATCAGTTGCTACAAATTTGTCCACTTGAAGCTCACACAGATTTTACAATCTCATAACACTGTTGTTAATATTTAAGGTAATTTTATTAAATTGCTTTATAAATTATGTGTAGAAAACAATTAACACAAAGTGAGGTTGGGTCACAATGTTATTAAGATCTAGTAATTGAAAATTTGGAAATTTAAGACCTAGCAATTGGAAAATTGGAAACCAATTTTATCAATCTGTATAACATAATTATTTCCTGCTCTTTTTGTGTTTCTTCCTTTCTACCCACCTTCTTTTTATAAAAATTATTCAATACCTACTATGTGCCAGAAACTCTTCTTGGCTCTGCTGGTATAAAGTCAAATAGAGAATATTTCTTTTCATGTAAGGAGTAGTGAAGAAAAATTACCCTGCAGCAGGTTTTAAATTCTTTGTTGAAAACCCATAGAAAAGCAGGAGCTGAAGGAGGAGAAGCTGGTACTCAAACTTAACTTGGAGACATGATAGCACTAAGAAGCTCTCAAAATGAAATGGTGGCATAAACCACTGAATCGTAAGGATTGCACAGGTTATCTAGTACCAAAGTGATGGAGAAGAATGTCTGAAGAAGAAAAAATCAAAATGAAGTAGAGGAAGAAGAAGGAAGAGGAGAAGAGGAAGAGGAAGAGGAGGAGGAGGAGGAGAAATGCGAAGAGTTATGGTGGCACAAAAGAATACTGGTTCTCAAGTACTGAATTAGAAAATGTATTCTACAGGAAATACCACCCAAGTAAGAGCCTCCTCTACCCCATTGCCTGCCAATGAAAGAGGGTAATATTGAGTTCTAATTCAGAATGTACCCTCAATGGCCATTTTGGGCATATTTTCAAAGGTGTCTACCACCACCACACACTTGAATTCTGGAAGGCCTGTTCTACTTGCATGAGCTTTCAATATGACTATGTGCTTCATAGACCTGAATGCTTTATTTTACTTTCATATGTATAGAAACATACACAAAAGTGTCTATAATATTTAAGGTTTTCTCTAAGGAGTTTGACAAAATTATGCTAATAGCAAAGACCTGAAACAAATATAATCCCATTTATGAAAAATTTATTTATTTTTTGTTTTGTTGTTGTTGTTGTTGTTGTCGTTGTTGTTTTGAGACAGGGTCTCGCTTTGTAGTTCAGGCTGGCTCTGAGCTCACTATGTAGCCTAGGCAAGCTTCAAACTCAGCAATCCTCCTGTCTCTGCCTCCCAAGTGCTGGGACCACAGGTGTGAGCCACCACGCCCAGCACTGTGGTATGTGGTATTGATTGTTGGTGGGCGTGAGTCTCCATGCCCAGCATTGTATGTGGTTACCGAGGATCGAACTCAGGACCTTGCACTTGCGAGGCAGGCACCGGAACCACTGAGCTAAACCTCCGGCCCTGAAAAATTTATTTTTACTCTACTCATGGAGTTGAGTTTTTTGTGTTGTTTTGTATTTGCTATCTCCACTATTTTAATTATCCCTGTCATTTGTAATTGCACATTTTAAAATCCATAGTTAGATCCTTTTCTTTTTTTCTTGAGCTACTTTTACAATCATTTGGATTAAAAACACATGTAAGGGCCAGAGATTTAGCTCAGTAGTTCCAGCGCCTGCCTCGCAAGCACAAGGTCCTGAGTTTGATTCCCTGTAACCACATACAGTGCTGGGCGTGGTGACTCATGCTCACCAGCAATCAATACCACATACCACAGTGCTGGGCATGGTGGCTCACACCTGTCATCCCAGCACTCGGGAGGCAGAGACAGGAGGATTGCTGAGTTCAAGGCTCACCTGGGCTACATAGTGAGCTCAGGGCCACCCTGAACTACAAAGCAAGACTGTGTCTCAAAACACACACACACACACACACACACGTAAACTACATCTTGAGCAAAGTCTCCTTTAGCACATTCAATAATTAGCCAGATACGTAATCCAAACACTCTGAGAGGCTGAAAGAGGATTTCTGTGGATTTGAGGTCAACATAGGCTACACTGTGAGTTCAAGACCAGCCAGAACTACCCAGCAAGATCCTGTCTTAAAAAAAGAAAATGAAGTAATCTTCATTTACAACAACTTGGCCAACTGAATATTTTAAACTAAAGGAAGTTGAGACAACAGCAGAAGCAAGACAATGTCCCAACCCAGTCCTGCTCCCTGTTCCTGAAGTGGACCAAGGAACCCGGAAATGCTACCTTCTCTCATCATATCTGTGCGTGAAATGCACCAAAAGCATTGATCCCAGTATGTGGGTCTGCATTTCTAGAGGGTGCTGTGTCATAAAAACTTGCACTAGTCTTCTCTGCTTTTTTCTTCTGTTCATCTGTCCAGGGTGATTTGATGTCATCCATAAACTTAGTGATGGGATATAAAAAATCATTAATTTTTTTCTCTTACATATGAAGAAAGATTTATGTTTAAAAATGCAGAGATATTAAGACTGTTACTTATGGCTGATAATATGATATGTAAAACCTCAAACTTCCATGAGTTTATTCTTCCTAACCATAGAGTGTAACATTTCACCCCATTCGACAGAATACTTATTTGATTAAAACTCAGATTTCTGTTGTGGTTTTAATGTTTCACAGCAAAAATAAAAACAAAATTTATCTAATCTGTTTAGTATTTCCCTCTTACAAAATTCAGATATGAATTTTAGTATTCAATATATTTATCTGCAACATTATAAATAGAAGATTAATATTAGCAAATATGACACATTTTACAAGTGTATTTATTAGTACTATTATTATTATTATTATTTGCTTTAGTGCCATGGTACTATGTTTTAACATATAAGAGATAACAGATTTACTTAACTTGGTGGGAAAAACAGGCATTATCAGTCAAGTTTTCCAGAAAGATTTCATTCAGAGCAGCCCACTAACTAGAGTAATTAATTTGCCAGGTACTTGCCAAGTGGATTGAGCAAAATTGTATCATAACATGCTAACACACACTGGAAATGCTAACATATACTATATTTCAACTATCAAAGATATATTTTATTTTCACTTACCAGTTCTAAACATATCTGCCCAGTTTATTTCCACTTGGTAACTTCTTTCTCTTTGTTTCCTCCTTTTCCTCTTTCTCTGTTTCCCTCAACCCCTATAGAATTTTTACTGCACCCATAAAAGCTCCCATGGATTCTTCTGGGTCTCTGCTTACATTTCTTTCAATGCATCTTCTCTTAGATTCCATATCACCCGGATCATGGAATCCACTGAAATATTCATTTTTCATCTTCTGACTTCTATGTTGAACAGACAGGATGATCAATTATTAAAAACTCTTCAGCAACAGTCCTTTTACTATTATACCAGCTTTTCAGTTGGGAGAGGGATGTTAGTAATACAGTAATTAAAACAAAAGTAAGGCAAGTATGGCCGGAGGGTTAGCTCAGTGGTTCCAGCGCCTGCCTCGCAAGTGCAGGGTCCTGAGTTCGATCCCCGGTAACCACATATAATGCTGGGCGTGGAGACACGCCCACCAACAATCAACACCGCACACCACAATGCCGGACGTGGTGGCTCACGCCTGTCATCCCAGCACTCGGGAGGCAGAGACAGGAGGATTGCTGAGTTCGCGGCGGCTTGCCTGGGCACCATAGTGAGCTCAGGACCAGCCTGAACTACAAAAGCGAGACCCTGTCTCAAAAAGCAAAAAAAAAAAAAAAAAAAGTAAGGCAAGTAATTTTGTTACTTTCACAATTTACAAAAGGACACAGAATTCTCCTGACATATACACTTATTTCTTAGATCATTTAAGCCTCAGTTATCATATTCAACCTGTTTTTCATGGTTTGGTGGAAGTAATCTGTCCAAGAACAAAAGAAAATACCTGCTATTGTTTAATTTTGGATTAGATTAAAACTTTCAGTTAAAAATGTTCAGCAATTTAGCTCAACTGCTACTGCACCTACATAGAAGCACAAGGGCCTAAGTTTGAACCCCAGTATCACTAAAAAAATAAATAAATAATAATAATAATAATAAAAAGTAACTTATGGACTAAATTTTTGTATTACACTTCTATACTAATTCAAGGATCACTAAAAGAATTTTAAATTCATACATGAACATCTCACTTTATAGCAAGTATTTTCTTTCATATATTATGTTCGCATTTTGTTCTTTCCTATCAGCATTAGTAAAGATCACGGTTAATCTTGCTAACTTAATAATTTCATCTATCACTGTATTATTGAAGAATATACTGCAAAGTACTACTAGTCATCTTTCACATGTTTCACTTCTGTGTCTGTATTATTTCCATAACTCTGTTTTAAAGCACTTTTCTTTTAGTTCCTTCCTCAGGAACAACCCGCTGTTGAGAGAGAGCTGTTTCTATTCCCTCCTGACAATGCAGAGAAGCTGGTCTGGTGAATCCACTAGTGACCCTTCTATTGACATAAATCCAGATTAGCGAACAAGCCTTGTAATCTTCTTCCCTGAGAACAGTTGGTGTAAATTTGGGCGTGGGGGAGGTTCATCACAGCATCTTGGTAATACTTGCTTAGTATCAACCAGAAAAGAAGCTGTTTCCTGTCTTCTTATGGCACTTATAATATATGGACATCTTACTTGGATTTGCTGCACCATATTGTGACTGGCAGGAAGCTAGACTGAGATCAAAGCAGACACATCAGGGATGGTGAGACTGAAATCCACATGAAATTTTTGAGTCATCAGATTTATTAATTATTCATAAAATCAGTCAATATCATATCTGCCCTACTTCATGCTTATTATCAATTAAAACAGAGAATTAAAACCTGAGTTTGTGATAATTTGCTTTATATTTAGTAACGTGTTTGACAGCATGCAGTATCTTTCCTCCTCAGAACCTGTGAGGTTTAATATAATCAAAACAGAGGAGATACTTTGGGCTGTTGGATAGTAAACTCAGGCCACTGCACATACTACATGAGCTGGATCATCAGGATCTCCATTTTTAGACATAATATAAACAATAATATCTAGAAAAAGTAGGACAGGAAGTGGGGGATAGACAGGAGGACTTATTTTCATTTTATCAGTAGCCAAGAAAGACCTAATTTAAACTTAACATTTATTTGATGCCTATCAACTGGAGACTGGATAAAGAAGATGTGTTTTTTAAAATAAAATGGAATACTACTCAGTCATAAAAAATGATAAACTAGAGACATTTAAAGCTAAATGGATGCACATTAAGGCTATTCTTATAAGTAAAATAAATAGGACACTCATGCATAAGTACTAAATGATTTCTCTTGTGTGAGAAATTAAAATTGTAAATGAGAATGATAATGCATAACAGATATTGTGAAACAGGAAGAAAATGTTCAAGGAAGAAGGAGAACCACAGAGGGAACATTGGGGAAAGGAAAAAAGGAAAGAAAAAATATGCAAAAATGCAAAAAAAAAAAAAAAAGGCTTTGTAAATGGAGTGGTGCACAGGGGTTAGAGGCCAGGGGAATGAGGTCACAATAAGAATCAAGATCTGGGCCAGAGGGTTAGCTCAGTGATTCCGGCGCCTGCCTTGCAAGCGCAAGGACCTGAGTTCGATCCCCGGTTACCACATATAATGCTGGGCGTGGTGGCTCACGCCTGTAATCCCAGCACTCGGGAGGCAGAGACAGGAGGACTGCTGAGTTCGCGGCGGCTTACCTGGGCACCATAGTGAGCTCAGGGCCAGCCTGAACTACAAAGTGAGACCCTGTCTCCAAAAAAGCAAAAAAAAAAAAAAAAAAAAAAAGAATCAAGATCTGTCATGTGCACTGGGCACAAGATCCAAGTGATGATGGTCATCATACTGTATAACTAAAATGTACCAATAAAGTTCTAAATATAGATAAACAACATTTGAGCTGAGCCTGCATGATCATTTGACATGTTGTATAAAAATTTTGAAATATAAAAATTAATATGTGGAAGCTAATGCTGGTCCAATCCCATGGAGCACTACTTTGCTACAAAGAAGGATAGGATACACCTTGAGACCACAATATTAACTATAATAAATCAAGCACACATTATTTCTCTCCTATAAGAAATTCAGAGTAAAAATAATTAGCAAAATAAAAGATATTTCCTACATGAAGTAGGAAATAATTAGTTTTCAAAGAGAAAGAGTTCAAGAGATGGAGGGAGGGGGAGAAAGGGACAGGATAAGTGATGAAAAATAGGAATCTATGTTCTGTTCATATAACAACTCCAGGGAGGGAATATAAATACCATGTACTCCAATTATGGATATAAAAAAAGGAAGGAGATGAAGGAATGGTTCAATGGGTACAGAGGGGCGGGAAAGGTGATGAAAAAAGAAATTAAGATATACTCACTTCCCACAGGATTGTAAACACACATACTAAGAAACGAAAATTTAAAAAAAAAAGACCATAAAAAGCAAATGTCCATGTACATGACAAAATAGTCTTTATGTATATTAGGGTATCTACTTAAATTCCCCCAGATACTGAGCTATAAGACATACAAAATTAAACCCATCATATTTTCCCAAGTATACTACTTTTTTCTCATCTCTCTCCCTCAAAATTAGCACAGAGCACAGTCATCTACACATTTCTACTTCGTATTATTAACACTGAGCTATTCAAAAGCTGCTCATCATTAAGAAAATCTTCTAACTCGAGATCTCAGTAGACTAAGTTGTTAACTTGTGTGAGGAGCTGTACTTTCCACTCCAGAATCCTCTGCAAAAGTGAGCAATGCAGTAACACCAACTGTGAACTCTATATCTGTATGCTTATTACACAAGTTTGGTCATTTTTCAGAGAACTAAAACCAAGAAAAGAGAGGAGAAAACATGGTAGAGTGTGCTGCTAACAGTAGCAGTACTTTCCAGAAATAGACTTGCAAATGGCTCCCCAGGGACATCCATTCATTACATTCTCCTTAAAAACAGTGTTGATTAAAAACTTTAAGGTGGGTTTGACTTAAGATATCTGATACTCGGGGCTGGAGGGTTAGCTCAGTGGTTCCAGCATCTGCCTCGCAAGCACAAGGTCCTGAGGTTCAATCCCCAGTAACCATATACAATGCTGGGCATGGAGACTCACCCCCATCAGCAATCAATACCACATACCACAGTGCCCGGGCGTGATGACTCAAGCCTGTAATCCCAGCACTCAGGAGGCAGAGACAGGAGGATTGCTGAGTTTGAGGCTTGCCTGGGCTACATAGTGAGCTCAGGGCCAGCCTGAACTACAAAGCGAGACCCTGTCTCAAAAAAAGAAAGATAAAAAAAAAAGATATCTGATACTGCTCATCGTTTAGCTTCTGGAAATTATTTTTAGAATGATATATTTTTAATTGAATTCTTTATTGGTACATTTTATATACAGTTCACAATCACACTCAACACTGGGGAATGTGTACTGGTATACAACACAAATTAATCCTCATTTTTACCCATATCCCTACCCACCCCACAACTGCCCACCCTTATATACATGCTATTTGTTTTTCTTTCCAAATCATATTTATTCTTTACCTTTACTACTTTTCCCTACCAGATTCCCTTTGAATATTTCCTATTTCACAAAATCCATCATACATTCTAAAACTCATTTACATCTACCACAGAAAAGATACAGTATTTACATATCTGTGACCTATTTTTATTTCATTTATTAGTGGGCCCTCAAGGTGTATCCATTTCCACTTAAGTGAATGAAATTTATCATGCTTTATGGCAGAGTAATACTCCATTTTATTAAAAACCCACATCTTCTTTACCCAGTCTCCAGTTGATGGGCATCAGGTTGTTTCCAAGATTGGGCTATCACAAACTGAGCTACTATGAACATGGGGATACATATGTCTTTCCAATATTATTCTTTTAATTCCTTCAAGTATATTCCTAGCAGAGGAATAGTAGAGTCAAATGAGACCTCTAATCCTAGTTTTCTGAGGAATCTCCACAATCATCTCCACAATGGTTGTACAAGTGTACAATCCCACCAACAGTAGAGAAGGGTTCCTTTCTCCCTGCAGCCATGCCAGCATTTAATGCTAGTTTATTTTGTAATACCAACCATTTTTTTGTGGCATTAGATGTAATCTCAGTGTTGTTTTCATCTGCATCTCTCAAATGAACAGTGATGTTGAACATTTCTTCATATGCTTCTTGGCTGCTTTCACTTCTGCCTCTGAGAAGTGTCTGTTCATTTCAGATGCCCATTTTTGAATTGGGTCTTTAAACGTGGGAGGACTAACTTAAGTTCTTTATATATTCTAGATAGTAGCCCTTTGTATGAGAACCAGCTAGTAAAGATTTTTTCCCATGTTGTTGGTTGTCTTTTAGCAGTGCCAGTGATTTCTTTTGCTGTGCAGAAGCTTTTTAGTAGGATGAGATCCCATTTGTTGATTCTTTCTGCTAGGTCTCATGCTATAGAGGTTTTGTTCATAAAGCCATTCCCTAAGCCAATGTCTCTAAGAGTTCTACTTAACCTGTTTTACAGCATTGTTTCCGTTTTAATGTTTAAATCTCTAATCCATTGTGATTTTAGTTTAGTACATGGTGAAAGAGTTAGGTCTAGCTTTAGTTTTTGGCAGATTAAAGCCCAGTTTTTCCAGCACCATTTGTTAAACAGGCTGTCTTTCCTCCATTGAGGATGTTTGCCTCCTTTGTCAAAGATAAGGTGGCTTAGTGTATCCAGAGTTGTTTCTGGATCTTCTAATCTATTCCACTGGTCCTTGGGTCTGGTACTTTACCAGTACCATGCAGTTTTTTTATCACAGAGGCTTTACAGTGGTTTTAAGTTGGGGATTGTAATAACCCCTGCCATGTCCTGGTTGCTTAGAATTGCTTTTGCTATTCTATGTCTCTTGTGGATCCAGATGAATTTTCGAATTATTTTCTCTAGCTCTATGAAGTATGGTATTGGGATTTCAATCAGAATTGCACTGAATCTGTATAACAGTTGTGGGAGTATAGCCATTTTGACAACATTGGTTCTCCCTGCCCAGAAACAAGAGATGTCTTTCCATTTTCTGATATCCTCTTCTATCTCCTTTTTCAGAGTCCTATAACTTTCAGAGTAGAGGTCTTTCACCTCCTTTGTTAGATTGATTCCTAGATATTTCATTTTCTGGGTGCTATTGTGAAAGGGATTGACTCCACAATTTCTCCTTCAGTGAGTCTGTTGTTTGTGTAGACAAAGGCTGTTGATTTTTGAGCATTAACCTTGTATCCAGCTACACTACTAAATTTGGTGATTAAGTCTAGCAGTCTTTTAGTTGAGTTTTTAGGATCCTCCATATAGAGAATCATATAATCAGCAAATAATGACAGTTTAACTTCTTTCTTTCCTATCTTTATTCCTTTTATTTCTTTGTCTTCCCTAATTGCTGTGGCTAATGTTTCCTGCACTATATTGAACAAGAGTGGTGACAGTGGACATCCTTGTCTCTTCCTGATCTTAGTGTAAAACGTTTCAGTTTTTGCCCATTAAGTATGATGCTGGCTGTTGGTTTCTCATAAACAGCTTGTATCAGATTGAGAAAAAGTCCATCTATTCCAATTCTCTGTAGGGTTTTGATCATGAATAGGTGTTGGATTTTGACAAATGCTTTTTCTGCTTCTATTGAGATGACCATATGGTTTTTTTCCTTGAGTCTGTTAATATAGTGCATTACATTTATTGATTTACATATGTTAAACCAGCCTTGCATCCCTGAGATAAATCCAACTTGATCAGGGTGTATGATTTTCTTGATAACTCTCTGTATTCTGTTTGCCAATGTTTTATCAAGGAATGAAATTTTAAAAACCATTTAGTAAGCTTTCTGAACAGAAGAATATGTTCATAAAGTAACAAGGGAAAAAAAATATGATGGTAATAAAAAAAAGAGAAACAAAACCTACATATATAGGGGCAGGGGATTATAGAGTGTGTGGGGTAATGGGGAAAATGATAATTAAATTGTATCATATACTGGTACAAATTCTCAATATTGTGTGTGATCATGATTATATATAATTTACTAATAAAATTCAAATAAAAAATGCATTTGGGTATCCTTTTATAATTTTAAAGAATTTTAAAATTTAAAATAAGTAGATTCCAATAGCATATACACAAGATCACTTGTTTATAGCTGATCATTCCATGTAATAATACTCTTTGCAAATGCCACAGAATGATAAAAACTAATTTGTGGTATTTATAATAACCATGAAAATATATAACTGCTCCATCTGAAATAATTTATATAAATTCAACTTCGTGTCCCAATTAGAGCATCTTCCACATTATTAAATCTTCCTGAAACTAACTCTTCACTTCCCACCACCCAGAAAGTATGCTTAGGATTTTAGTCCAGTATTTAAAATGTTCTTTTCTTTCACTTTCATTTTTATTTGTACATATCTGCAGTATACAAAGATTGTATTCACCACAGGCAGCTGGTATGTACAAATAAGTAATCTTCCTTCTTTTCATGTCCCTTGCCTCCACATCTTGGTCCTCTTCTCATTTGCAAAGTATCTTTCAAGTCACATTTGACACGTATTTGCACCAAATAAATCACTAACATCCACTTTAACTGGAATATTTTTTCTGAGTCTACATCCTTATTGTGGTGGGGCTGGAGTAACAGAAAAGCTATTGACCTTCACTATAAGAAATTTAAATGTTATTAACTTCCTAATACAGTCAGATTGTTGTGGAAGCTAAATACAATTAATAAAGTTATCTTTCATACACAAAAAAGTAACAGAACCACTAACGGTATGCATGACTTGTTAAAAGGTCAGAAAAAGATGAAACTTCTCCTAGTGAGGAGAATCCAGAAAACACAATAGAAAAAATGACAGCAGTGCTGGTTCCTGATGGTTAGGTGCAATTTTAATACATCAAGATGGTGTACTTGTGCATAAGGCACTGGATTAGACATACATAAAACTAGTTTCATGTATTATCATGCATTCAATTTTCAAAGCTCCTTATAATTTGAAATACAGTTACATAATAATGTAGGAAATAGAAAATTATAGGCTAACCACAGCCTTAATGTAATGATTACTTACATAATATAAAATACTCAATTTTACAAAGATTTTTGTCTCTGTTTTTTAAAAACAAATGTTTCTAAGGGAAAATTATTTGTAAAATTCAATTATAATAACTTCTCACCTGTGTTAACAACTATACTGACAACTAGGATGCAAATTATAAAACACATTTTTCTGACATAAAACATAGCCTGTGAAGTAATTTTTAAACTTTGTTCTTATACCTGAGATCTTCTTTCCTTAAATATTCTCAGAAGAAGGAATCTGTAACTCTGCCTTTGAACTGAATTTGAAAGAACAAACAAAAAAATTGAGAAAACAATGCTGCGGTCTAGATTGACAATAAATGCTAGGAATTTTCAAAGCACATTAACCTTTGTTTATGCTGGTTGGAAGGAGTACAGTTGCCTTTGTGTATCCGTGTTCAACATATGCTTTCAATGTACTGAAATGCTGAAACACAAAATACCATTGTCAGCTAGGCATGGTGTCTATAATCCTTGCACTAGCGAGACTGAGGCATGAGGATCACCATGGATTTGAGGCTGGCCTGGACTACATAGAGGGTTCAAAGCCCACCTAAACTATATAGCGAGACCTTGTCTCAAACAAACAAACAAATAAATAAACCAAAAGATAAAATGGGGTAAGTTCAACAGAGTGGAGAGTCTTAAATCCCTGAAAAGAAGGAGACTTCTTATTATAAGGATAGTGAGGATAAGTTTGTGCACTGCAATTCACCCTGTTTCACCTTCTGGCTGGCCCAGCATTGTGTCCTAAGATGTCCTAAGAATCCAAAATGGTGTAACATTTGTTTGACAGGTGCCTAAGTTAGTAAAGCAAGAATCCCCCTAGTCTTACAGAGGTCTTTAGGGACATCAGCACGACACTGTCACATTCTGGACAGTGATTATCTAGTCTCTTCTTGGCAATAAATAAATATGAACTGAGTTTAGAATCAGGCTTGGCAGTGAAATATCTGTAGCCTTTTCACCTAACATAAGCACAGATTGTTTCTGTTCTGTTGCTGTGGAGGAAAATATGCACAATCTCTCCTCAGTGTGTTCACAACCAACTCCAGTGCTTCCAGGAAGCATTAGATAAGAGCAGGAGTGAGCAAGGTCACCCTCTGCAGTGTCACCTTTGCTCTACACCAACGTCAGATACTGTCTGTCACTTGGATCAGAACAGCTCATCAGTACTGATCTCTTACTTCGTCCATGTTCTGATTGTTTTACACATACTAATCCATTTCTTCCTGTAACCCAGAGTTTGATCCTCTAGTGAGGATGAAAAAACAAAAGTGCAAAGAAAATAGTAAATCTACTTCACATATAACAAACTTGCATTTTGAACCAAGGGCTCTAGAAAAAGGAGAAAAGGGGAGATATTTTCATTATTCTGAGATGGAAAAAGATGTACATTGTAAAAGAAAAACAATATCTGGGTTACATCTAATATTCTCTACTGTGTTTTAGTCACCTGGTTCAAAAATATCACTCTGTACAACTAATTTTTTAAATATGAAAATAGCCTAATGTATGAAATATTTTTATATAAAACTTTATTTGTATTTATATATAAATGTTTGTGAAAGGTAATATAATAGGTACCTCTACCTAAAGTAGGACACATATGTGTAAATACCATATAATTTCTCTAATGTGAGAGAAACTGAAGGTGTAAATGAGGTACAAAATGAGTAATTGCTATTGTGAAAAAGGGAAAAAAATTTTCAAAAGGCAAAGAGAACTTGGGTGGAGGGGAAAACAAAGAAGAAGAAGAACAACCTGAAGATAAAAAGGAAATAATGCCAACAAAGATTATGTATATGGCGGGTTGGGGGCTGGACGGAGGGCAGGTGAATGGGAAAAAATAACCAATATATAACATGTTCAGGTACAAAATCTCAATGAGGAATGTGAACATACTGTATACATGAAATATACCAATAAGCCCAATCAAGAAATAGTTACATATACCTAGAACTAGCAAATTAATAAAGATGTAAGATATAAAGACACAAATGTAAATCTTAAAGATTTTTGGGGAGAATTTAGGTTACATAGTAATAGAAAGTTATGATTTGATATTGGAGAATGTGTTTACATCAACAGGCCTTCAAATAGGGAAGTTAAAAGTTGCATTTTGTGAGAAAGCCAAATGATATATCAAAGGACCTTAAAATAGAAAAAGGAGGGAAAAGCAAAGAATCAGAGAGATGTAAGCACAGGCTTAAGTCCGTGATGTCCAGAGTGAAGATTCAGTCTGCTCATGTAAGCTTGGAACATTCAAAGGAGCCAAGAAGGAGGAACCTTCTCAGCTACAGAAGACAATGAAACTAATCTCCCTTATAGTCCCCGGCAAGAAGTACAGGCATCATGATATGTATACATAATATACCAATAAAGAGTCAAATTAGAAAAAGAAAGAAAGAAAAAAGTACAGACTGCCTGCATCTTGATTCAAGCCCAGTGAAACTCAAATTCAGATTTCTGACCTATTGAACTGAAAGGCTATTGTTTCTGTTGCATGAGTAACAGAAAACTAAAACAGGCATAGCACTCTAATCAGAGGCTACAATGATAAAGATTTCTGGTTTCCTAAATTTTTATGTTTTTTTCTATACGTAGGATATCCTGATATGAGACACATAATATTTGAACATTTCTATGTTTAACAATTCAGTCAGCATAAGACATGATAGAAATCTTAACCCTAGACATAATCTAGTCTAACTCACCATAACTAGATGCAGTAATGGCATTATAGCTTCAGGAAAACACAGTTCTGTGATTGATAAGCTCATAAAAACATTGTTTCTATTTACTAAAATATTAGTGTCATTTTATTAATTAAAATTGAAAGATAGCAATTATGTATCATATGCTATAGGTTCATTCATTTCATAAGTTCAATTTAATACCTGGAAGGTAATGGCTTTGGGAAGTAAGTAGTGATGAAGGGGAACCCTCAAAACATAGGCTAAATCCTTAGGAAAGACAACACAGAGACTTCCCATCCTCTTTCTTCCACACAAAGACACAGACAGAAAGCTGCACCTCAAAAATGGACACTCACTAGTGCCTGACCACACAGGCACTCCGAACTCATAGGCCAAGACACCACAATTCTAAGGATTCAGTTTCTGCTATTCATAAGCATCTAGTCTGTGGTACTTTGCTAGACTACCTGGGACTGACTAAAACAATATTTAATCTAACATATTCATATAAATTTTGAAATATATTTGATCTTCTACAGGCAATTTATAAAGCAAATAACACAAAAGTAAGAATAATCAAAGAATGTGTATTTATGGTCAGGAAAGGCTGTATCTGAAGATACATGGAGTTAGCTATATGCCTGTTTATAGCCAAAATCATCAAATAGAACTGTTGTTCTAGATACTCAACCAGTAATAGAGTGACTTTGTATCACTGTGAACACTTAAAATGAAATGTTATATAGTCTGTTGGTTTGCTCAAAATGTTCTGTATGCTACTTTAAAAATTTAGGACTGCAGGGCGGGGAGATTTAGCTCAGTGGTTAGGCATCTGACTCACAAGCACAAGGTCCTGAGTTCAATCCCCGAAAACCACATACAACAATGTTGGGCGTGGTGACTCACACCAACCAGGAATCAATACCACACACCACAGTGCCGGGCATGGTGGCTCATGCCTGTAATCCCAGCACTCAGGAGGCAGAGGCAGGAGGATTGCTGAGTTCAAGGCTTGCCTGGGCTACATAGTGAGCTCAGGGCCAGCCTGGACTACAAAGCAACACCCTGTCTCAAAAAAAAAAAATTTAGGACTGTAGTTCGTCATACAGCATTACTTGATGAGTGGAAATCCTGACTTTACTTTAAAATGAAAGAAAAGCAAGACAGGTAAAGAGCAATTTTTTTTATTTTTGAGACAGGGTCTCGCTTTGTAGTTCAAGCTAGCTCTGAGCTCACTATGTAGTCTAGGCAAGCCTCAAACTCAGCAATCCTCCTGTCTCTGCCTCCTGAGTGCTGGGATTACAGGCGTGAGCCACCACGCCCGGCACTGTGGTATGTGGTGCTGATTGCTAGTTGGCGTGAGTCACCACGCCCAGCATTGTATGTGGTTACCAGGGATCGAGCTCAGGACCTTGCGCTTGCGAGGCAGGCGTCGGAACCACGGAGCTAACACTCTGGCCCATAAAGAGCAATTTTGAAAGAGATCTTTCTGTTACAGAAATGAAGAATAAGACGAATGATAAAATATTATTGTGAAGGGTGTTTGGTCTATAACTAAATCCATTTTATGCAAATGGTGCCCAATCTCTGAGAGCATTATTTTTGTCCACTTTGTTACCTGGCTCCTTGGCAAAGGTTACCTGAGGATGCCTGTTGGTTCTATATCTAGGTTCTGTGCTCTGCTCCATCAGAATGTCTATTCTTGCACTACCTCTGTGCTTTCTTGATGACCATAACATAGTAAACTGGCAAGTCAGGGAGTCCTCCAACCAAATGTTTTAAAAGACTTAACAATTTTAAACATATAGGACTTATAATTAAAGTAAACTGAGACTAAAAGAACCTTCAGTGCAATACAAATGACTGACAACACCTGGTGAATGGGACTGGACAAGAAACATCAAAGGGAATTCATCTGACTAACTTTTGATAACAACATATTCATTTCTCATAGGACATCGAAATATTTTAAAGAGAAATAGATGAGGTTAGGTATTGATTTTCAACCAACACATTGTCACATTTATACATTTCAATGTCCTTTAATAAATTTTATTTTATTTTATATCCTATGTTCTAACTTAGAAGTACTAGATTTGCCTAGAAATCTCCATTTCTGGATGGGGTTGTGTATTGTACAGCTTTTGAGTTTCTCAAACTGCACTAAGTACATATGAACTGGTTCAAAAAGCCAGTAAATAGGTTTAGTATTGCAAATGAACACCCACAGTCTCGTGGGTGATTTACAGGGACTTAGCTAGAGAATAAGGACTTATAAACCATCCTATTGATGTCTCCTTCAAGACAAGAGAAAGAATGAGACCTCTGGGGATTCAGAACCACCGAAAGTTCTTGTCTTCTTTAACCTAATATTTTCATTAAGGAAATGTTTGAACATTCTGGCTTCACTTTTTAAAACATATCACAGACCAAGCTATTTCCTTGTTGAAAATTTCATTAAAATATTTTAAAATAACACTTTATTTTAAGTGTATTTAATAAAATCAGTAGTTATTGAATTTTCAAATAGGGTAACTAATTCAGAAATAAAAGATTTTTCCCCCAAAAAAATCATTTGAACCATCAAAAAATATTTTTCATATACTACACCATAAATATTTTCTATTTTCAAAATAATAACGTTTAGTCTTAGACACATACACAGAAAAATACATACTGTCAGACAGAGGGAGATAAATGAAGATACACACAGAGGCACACACACACACATCTCACAGGACACTGTGCTGCTTTTGTAACAGGAAATCACCAGCTTCTCTTCACGACTTTACTTATCCCTGATGGTGAGCCATATTTAGCAAGTCAGCAAAGCTGGTAAATCTTTTGACACCTGGGCAGAATGCCAATGGGAATGCCCACACGTCTAACAGGCAGGCAACCTCATTTAACCTCAATGCTGCCACCTCAGACCTGGGAGGGAGCTAAAGAAATGTCCTCTGGTCTCTCTAAACAGCTACAATAGGGTAGCTGCTTCCATCATTAGCCTCTGCTCTTCCCTGCATTTAGAGTACTGCTACAGTTCTCTGGCCTGGGCCAGCGGTCGGAAAGTACTTTAATACTCACAGACCTATTGGGGATCCTTAAGAGTATTTCAGTGACAACTCACTGAATGGTTTCCCAGAATGGGAGAAAAGTGTTATCATGCCATTCCATGTATCTCAGAAACCAAAGGCTCTGAGGTTGAAAAAGAAGATGTCCCTGTAATCTGTTTCTGTCTTTGCTCTTAAATGGTCAGTTTTCTCTCAAGGTATGATATGAAGATCCTGTTAGTTTCATTTCACATAAATTACTGTCGCTGTAATTTAGGTGAAAGAAAATCAGTTTTGTTGTCATGGCTCCTGGAAATTCTAATTACACCAGTCACAGAGGTTTTCCTGGCTCATCTACTGAAGTTGAGGGGTCCTGGGATAGAGGCTTAGCTTAAAACAGACATGCTGCTTTTCTATTTTGGACCCTAGATTTTTCATTGGAAATGTGGTCATCCAACACGACTTCTTAGAATGACTTCTAAGGGCAATTCTAGCGGGAGTGTTAGCAGAGTTGTAGGTTATAGAAACTCGCTTTCAGCTCTGGGTAGAGGCAGGGATGAAGTGTACCTGTGGGTGCTGCAGTTATAGGAAGTTGTTTATATGGAAGGAATTCATGAGAGAGAAATATAAAAAGTAAAACAGGTAATAGAAAAAAGAATCTTTTTAAGCAATAAAGACAATAGACATGAAGCTGCAGATATACACAAACTTCTAAAAGCTAAAAGCTTAAAGCCAACAGCCAAGCTGTCAGGACCAGTCATGCACAAGGAAAATTCAACCCTAAGGGCTGCAATTTGAAGCCTGGTTACTGCATTCTGATTCTGACCAAACTGGTAGCTCTGAGGCTATTCAAAGTGACATATAGGTTAAGAATTAGACACTCCAATGACCCATGGAGCTTCAGTTCTTTTGTCTAATTTTATTAAGATGTAATATTAGTTATTCCATATCTACATTTCAATAAACCATTATATAACTCAAGATATATTGAACATTCAACTAAGTAAAATGAATATGACTTGTCTACCATCCTGTTTGGATTATAATTCTTAGGCAGCCATATGACATTACAATTTTTATTTGACTTTGTATGAAAAAAAATAAGCACCCAATGGCATTCTGCATTCTCACCATTTTACAGATAATAACAGTGCTCAGGTTATGTAGGTTATTAAGATAACCTACATACTAAGATAGCCATGTGTAGCAGTGTCTTGCACATATCTAGTGATGAAAGATATCTTTCTATCATACATGCCTTGCACAAAGAATGCATTCTATCCATCACCAATTTAATCTGACTTCACATTCAAGAGATTCTGCCAACTAAATGAGAGTGTCAAGGTTCAAATCGCTTATGTACAAAGACACATAGATGAACGCTACGTATGCAGACAGTATGAACCCCAGCCGCAGCCCACAGCAAAACTGCACCGCTGCCGTTTGGAGCAGGTAATGAGAATTTTGGATTGGCTGGGTCAAACTGATTTCTCCCTGCTTAATTCTCAGTTAGCAAGAGTTCTGAAATTTCTGTCTCTTGGAAGGTATCACGTTGTCCGTGAATGTTATGAAATGATGTACAAAGTTTTGTGTAGGCTATGCATATTTTTTTGTGGAATAGTCTGTAATTTACATCAGAATTATGTAGTGAAAGGAAAGTTGCTGACTGGATAAACTAAATTAAAATAGCTACAGAACTTTTGCATCATCCAAAATAAAATTAGAAGAATATTTCAACTGGGATGAAAAAAGCTAGGAAAAAAATAAGTTCACCGCATCCCTCTAAAAAGAAAGATGTTTATTTACTGTTTTGTTTATTAGCTAATCTTAAAAAGATAATTACTTTTTAGATAGTTCAGATAAAAACTTCTGAAGCTGACATTAAAACACACAAGTAAAAAAAGACCATCATATATATTTGTATCTTAGAACAGTATGAAATTATTCCAGTAATGGATAGGAAATCAAATTGCTATTTATCACTGTTGGGAAAAAGGTTCCATGATGTTTCAGACTGCGATGATCACTATGGGATAAGTGACTATCATCAGTTAAGTCATCTCTGGAGATTGAGCAGTATCCTTCCTATTTTTCCAATTTGTAAAATATATATTTTCTGTGCTATTTCACTGAATAAATGGTAGCCTGAATATAACACAGCTGCTCTCATTAAGGATACACACAGACAACGAGCTTATAAGACTTATAAGTGTCTCCTCACAGGCCTCCTCACAACTCTACATCTACTCACTGCAGAAGGTTAAAAGTTACAAGCATCGTCCAACCAGCACAGTAATTATTGTAATATGTAACGTGTGCCCATGCCATTTTACTCTGTAAAAATAGTTATAGCATTAGTACAGTTCTACAGTGTTTATATTTTCTAGCTTATCAGTATTCAATATTCATGTTCTCTCTCATCAAAAGTGTAACAAGAGGGCCGGAGATTTAGCTTAGTGGTTCCGGTGCCTGCCTCGCAAGCGCAAGGTCCTGAGTTCGATCCCCGGTAACCATATACAATGCTGGGCGTGGTGACTCACGCCCACCAGCCATCAATACCACATACCATAAATGTGGGGCGTGGTGGCCTGTAATACCAGCACTCGGGAGGCAGAGGCAGGAGGATTGCTGAGTTCGAGGCTTGCCTGGGCTCCATAGTGAGCTCAGGGCCAGCCTGAACTACAAAGCGAGACCCTGTCTCAAAAAAAAAAAAAAGTGTAACAAGAAACGTGAATTCTGAGTAAAACTTATTGTTACTTATACTAAAAATATTTTGTCTCTCTTTTTTGAGAAATCCTATATCCTGTGGATCAAAATATTTTAAATTATATTCTTAATGGCCTAGTACATTTCCAGTATTTAATACCTGATTCAGCCATAGGAAATCTTACTTGTGATGAAGTTTTAGCTGCTACAAGAAATTTAGAGTCTATGAAAAGGTTATTTCCTGTATAAATTAGACTGCCCATTAGCAGATCCCTCCAGAGACCCACAGTCCAGCTCACCTGAAAAGAGTAGACTTAATAGTACCTCGCTTTGAAGCCACTAGACTGGAAATAGATGGAGACAGAAATGCATTTTGTGGCCAGTTTCTGAGCTAAGAACCAACAAATTCATAGAAACTGAACAGACTCCTGCTGTCAAGTGGTTTGCAAGCAAAGTAAGGAAAAAGGTGTACACAACACAAGGTCAGTATCAAGAGAGCATTTCAAGCAGTGAGGCTACTGTAAACGCCTCAAAGAGTTCTATAAGTTAGAGATGTTACTATTTGAACTTAGTTTTGAAGATAGGCAACTTGAAAGAAACACCCTTATTGACTATGAAGAACTCGGTAGAAATGGAATTTAAAAGATCTGTCAAGCAGCCCACCTCAAGGCTCTGACACACAGCCAGGAGGTCAGATTTCTCTGTGGATTCTGCTTCTGACCTTGGATCCTGTCTTTCTCACCTGTCAAAGCAGGATCCGGAGGATAATATCTAAAACCAATTTCCTTCTAATCCTAATCTCTTTCTAATACTCCAATCAAATCAGCATTTCTATTATAAGAAAATACATAGATTTTAAATAAATCAGAATAGAGGCCTAAGACATGTACTTCTCTCCAATGCTTAGGTAAACAGTGGTGAAATACTAACGGGTATATGAGATGGGTACGAGCTTGGCAAATAATGGCTTCCTATTTTTTAATCTTTAGTCAACTGCCAGAAGTACCTAATGGTGGAAATTATTTCTGCACTATAGAGGTTTGAGGAGGATTCACATTGGTTAGTTGACCACGTGTGGTAGACACACACACACACACACACACAAACACACACACACATATCTGGACTTTGTTGTATATCTCTATGTCACTAAATTTGTAAATTTTTGTATGTTTTAAAACCAAAAACCAAAATCTAGTGCTTTCATGCCTCACTATGGGCAGGAATTTTTAAAGTATCCCTTTCAATAGTGGCTGAGATGGTAGAATCCAACCCACGTTAGCCAGCAGCCCACCTCAAGGCTCTGACACACAGCCAGGAGGTCAGATTTCTCTGTGGATTCTGCTTCTGACCTTGGATCCTGTGTTTCTCACCTGTCAAAGTAGGATCTGGAGGATAATATCTAAAACCAATTTCCTTCTAATCCTAATCTCTTTCTAATACTGCAATCAAATCAGCATTTCTGTCATAAGGAAATATGTAGAGTTTAAATAAATCAGAGTAGAGGCCTAAGACATGATCTTCTCAGTACAGCATATTATACATGCACTTTGTTAAGTTTCTGTTTTGGCAGCTATCAACACTGTTGCATCCTCTGAAATCCAGTGATTCATGATCAATTAGAGTATCTAAGGATTCTGATCATTATATTAATTTTTACTTAAAGTGGTGAAAGAAACTCTTCACATGTTCTGGTAATGTGTTTATATTTTCCAAATATTAACTAAGCGACAATGAAGTTCTGCAGTGCCACAGGATGAGCTGAATTCTCACAAATTTTGCTCTTGAAGAAAGAGGCCTCAAAAGAAATCAAATCTGCCAGCACCTCATCTTTGACTATTAGCTTCCAGAGCGTGAGACTATAAAACTCTGTAATTAAGGCACATGGTCTATGGTACTTTGAGGCTTAGCTAGGAAAGCAATACAAGAGGTCCTTCACCTTCCATTTACATAAAAGTTGAGAATTGACTTCTTATTAAATACTTTTGATAGCTCACTGGGAAAAAGTGCTACTGTTCCTCCCTATTTCTCTCAAGATTAGGATATAACATTTATTAATAGATGTCTTCACAACTCCCTCTTTAGCTTCAAGTGTCTGATATGAACTATTCTCAACCACTTATTAAATCATAGCAAACAACCATGGAGACATTTTCTAGAAGTAGCCCCCAAAATTTCAGAATTTGAGATCAGATTTCATTTCTGTTTTTAAAAACAAAGAAATTACATGTGCATTTAAGCCTTTTATTTCTAGTGTTCAAAGGCAATCTGCAGCTATATAATATCTATGAAAATTAGTTAATTCAATAATTCAATGGGAGAATATATTCAAAATGGATAAAAGTGTGGACTTTAAAAACATAGGTGCATGTATTTCAACCAATTATTTTGTATAAGTCGAATGGGATGGTATTATGTTCCCACCTTTTAACCCTTTGGAATTTTAGGAAGGCAGCTAACCATATGATAATGCAAATGTCTACTGTCACAATACCTTAGGTACTCTGAATCCATCCACTGTTTTAATGCAGCCAAAGATCACTTTCCATCTAGCTCTCTCTCTTCTTTCCCAGGATATCCTTTAAAATGTGTATGGATAATGGACATATTGTGTTAGTAAAAAGAACAACTGCCAGTTTGTTTCCAGTACTTGTCTCAATAAGCTATTTTAAAAATGTCATAAAATATTACCCAGTGATAAATAGGAACAGAACAATTTGACTGGAAAGACTGTGAACAGATAATGTAATCCAGCTCCTAATTCTTTCAGATGAATATTGCATGAAAGTAGGTGATGGCATATCTTCCAGGGAGATTTTTAAATTTAATACTTATTTCATGCTCTCTTGACAAAATGTTTAAAATGGGCTCTAAAGATAGTATTAAATGACTGGATTTGTTCTGAGGGAAAATCAAATATATGGCTTCCAGTATGCAATTTGTAGTGGAAAACCTTGCCTATATAATCTGAACTGCCAGAAAACCCATTAAAGTGGTAATCAATTGTTCAGTGTCATGCTCAAAGGAACAGCATTGAGAAAAATGAAACTTTGCAAGTGATTGAAAATCCTCCCTGATACGGTTTAGGAAATATGACTAGCTGTTGGACAAACTCTCTAGATTGTTACTGTTTGAAGCTACAATGCTAAGCATTTTTAAGAAAAGAAATACCTAAAAAAAATTTAAAAAAGAAAAGAAATACCTTCTAGTTTTATCCGTGATCACTACAATAAAATATAGTGTATATTATGGAACAATTTCTTCTCTATTCTTCATAGTAACTTTTGTATACATTTTGCACAAAGTGAACCATCAGTTTTGTGTGGTCAACATCACCTGTGGCCAGCTGTGATTCAAAACTAGCAAATGACAATCTCCACAAATAAAAAATTAGTACATTCCACAATGCACAGTGTTTATGTGGCATGATGCAATTTCATAGTATCCTGTTGTATTCAGCCTGAGAATGAAGCATCCGTTTGTCCAGAGCATGCAAGTTGTGTCTGCACATTATATTTACATTATCTAATCTCACCCACTTAGCAGCCAGCTCACTTATCAGTTTGACTATCTACCGTATCACAGTGTTCATGTTAAATAACCCCCCTTTTAGTAATAATGGCCCTAAGGCACAAAAACAGTGATGCTGGTAATCCTATTACAGTACATTGCGGTAACTGTTTGACTGCATTATTAGTTACTGTTGTTAATGTCTTCCTTCTGTAATTTAGAAATAAACCATTATGGTCCAGGGTTGTAGGTCAGTCATAAAGCACTTACCCAGCACATACAAGACCTGAATTTAATCCTCAGCACTTAAGCATAACAAAAACTACCATAGCATGAATGTATAGAGGAAAGTACAGTTTGATACTACCCACAGTTTCAGGCATCCACAGGAGACCTAGGTATATAGCACTCAAGGAAAGGAAATGTCTACTGTAATAAATATCAAGCATCTGTATACATTTGAAAATTAGTGCTAAAATATGGCATCAGTCATTTTGATCAAGGTAGGAAGGCTGTGCACTATTATCAGGTTTTGTTTGTCTTTTGCAAGTTATAAACCTACTTGAAACTGAAGTCTAAATATTAAAATGGATACATTTTTTATTTCATTCTATTTTTATAATATTTTAGTAGTGTTCTGGGGGTTTAGACTAATGATTTATACAAACAAAATGTATCAACAGCTAGTGCCAAGATAACAACGAAGAGCAATTGTTCACCCCCTAACTACACACCCCCAAATTCTCTCTCCCTGTGCACCTCATTTTCATTGCCCAGATTAGATTCCACTTATGTGTTGATGTTTAACAGAGATTATAAAAATAAGTGCCTGGGCACTTAAGAGGTTTATGTGCCACGTGGTCATTTTTCCTTGATTTCTGTTACAGATTTATTTTATGAATTTATAAAGCAAATATTTGGAGTTATTTCAATCCTCTTTGCTTTTATTCTTTTTTTTTTTTTTTTTTTTTTTTTGCTTTTTGAGACGGTCTCGCTTTGTAGTTCAGGCTGGCTCTGAGCTCACTATGTAGCCCAGGCAAGCTTCGAACTCAGCAATCCTCCTGTCTCTCCTGTCTCCCGAGTGCTGGGATTACAGGCATGAGCCACCATGTCCGGCTGCTTTTATTCTTATACTAATGGTTCTATCACAACAGATTTGTAAACTCTTGCATACTTGGACACTAAAAAAAGCCTCTCTATACTCTGAAAAATTTCTGACTGAGAAATGTTATAATTCCAAACACATGGAGATAAAACTTAACCATTATATAAAGAGAGAAAAACTAAATATTCAGTTACTTTTTAAATAATTCCAGTTTATTTCATGACATAAATTGATATATGTTTGCATACTAATTTTATTTTTAGTTTATTAGTCTATATTTGTGAGATATAATTGCATTCATCTTGGGCAACTAGTACATATACATGTTTGATTTTAAACATTTTTATTTCCCCTCACTTCACTTATATTAGATCATGATTAATTTACAGTTATTTCCTTTTGCAATTGGGTATCAGAGTTTACATTATGCCTAACTATTCACTTAATTTATATTTTTTAGAATACAAATTATTCATAGATTTTAAAACCTATTGCAGAGAAATAGCAAAGAAAACAGAAATAGCAATAAAGGGCTTTTTCATTTTTAAAATTGATTTAATTTATTAAAAGATGTCAATTACACAAAAGCATATGATAGAAAAAAATTAATTTCAAAAGAGAACAATTTAGCTAGCCAAAAATTTCATAAGGGAATCACCTTAAAAAGTTTTTCACAGTAGGACCAGAGGGTTAGCTCAGTGGTTCTGGCGCCTGCCTCATAAGCGCTAGGTCCTGAGTTTAAACCCCACTAACCACATACAATGTTGGGTGTGGAGACTCACGCCCACCAGCAATCAATATCACATACCACAGTGCTGGGCGTGGTGGCTCACACCTGTAATCCCAGCACTCGGGAGGTAGAGACAGGAGGGTTGCTGAGTTCAAGGCTTGCCTGGGCTACATAGTGAGCTCAGAGCCAGCCTGAACTACAAAGCTAGATCCTGTCTCAAAAAAAAAAAAAAAAGTTTTTCCACAGTGTTACAATGATCTTAAACCTCAAATGGGAGTGATTTTTGAAATATTATTAATGAACAAAGCTAAGGAAATAATGAATAAAATTCTATGAACAACCAAACCTCCAATACTTTTCTAAGTGATTAGGTCAAACTAATCTCACAACACTGCACGAGTACCATACTGATGATGCTGTGATGTTACAGGTGTGGATACTCAGGAACAGCAAGGTATCAGTGTCTAACATACAGTAGAGCCCAAATCCTAAGACAGCCCATCTGTAATCACATGCACTTAACCATTTGGCTAGTAATGGCACTTTTCAGTTTCCATTAGGAACATGTACGGAAAGACTGTGCTTTTGATACACTGAATATTCTATTAATGAAGAGTGGTATTATAAAAAATGAGGGAGCCAGGCACACAGTTGACTGCTGATAAATGATTCTTCAAAATGTATGATAGAGGGAAAGAAATTACATGTGCTATGTTCACAGAAGCTAAATATATCAACCTTTTAAAAAATGATATATGAAGTAATGGATTTTTGAGAATCTGTACCAGTATATAACACAATTTAATTTTCATTTTTTCTCATTCCCCCACCTACCTAAACCCTCCACCACCATATACATAAGCTTTGTTTCCCTTTTTTATTACATTTTTTCTTCCTATTGTTATTTACCCCTACAGCCCATTTCCCTTTGAATATTTTCTATTTGACAGTAACTACCATATATTCTATAGCTCATTTACATCTTAAGTTTCTCATACCAGACAAAAGATGTGATATTTACAGATCTGTGACCTATTTATTTCACTTATGAGTATGTGGATGTTTTAATATTAGGAACTGACAACAAGGGCTGGAGATTTAGCACAGTGGTTCTGGTGCCTGCCTAGCAAGTGAAAGGTCCTTGGTTCAACCCCTGGTAACCACCTTCGAGGCTTGCCTGGGCTGCATAGGGAACTCAGGCCCAGCCTAAACTACAAAGTAAGACCCTGTCTCCAAAAAAAAAGAACTGACAATAAAATGTAAATCAAAAATTTCTCAGTAAGATAGTTACAGGATAACAGAACAATCAGTAATAATAAAACTAAATTCACAACTTCAAAATATCAATGATTTTTAGAATTAAAAGTATGCATAAAGCATATGGTATTACTTTTAGAAAATGTCAAATTTGTGTCTAACCAGTAATTTGCTTTTAATAATTAATAATTTAGCATGTAATATTATTTTACTGGTACAGAAGAGGCAGCAAACGTTGGGGGGGGAGAGAAGTGAGTCATACTCCAGCAAACATATAAATCTTGATTTTGCTTTGCTAAATATTCAGGTAAATAGAAAGTGAGCATTAACTCTGAAACACTTTACACTTACAATTTATTAAAGGTTACTGAAAGTTAAAGATCATAATATCTTACTATGTAAGCATATAATCTAAATCAAGCAGGCAATAAAAGTGAGAAAAATATTTTCATAGAGAATGGCATACATTGAGGCAGGTGTTTGCATTGTGTGGATGTCTGAAATTAAACAGGCATCTCAATTTATTTGTGTATAACCAATCAGTGACTTAATATGACATTTTAACCAAATCACCTCAAACTTAAAAAATTTATGTCTTTAACTCTTTAATGATTCCTTTTCTAGCACTAACTTCTCAAATATAACTAAAAAGTGGGGAGAGAGAGAGAGAAGGGAAAGTAAAAAGAATTAAGTTGTGCTTTGTATATGTTCTAACTTGCAATATATAATCTTTCTGTACTGAAATCAGGTACTAATAAAAATAAAAACAAAACTAAATATAATTATAAAACTAAGTATAAATATAATATGAAAATAATTTCTATAGCATTGATTCTAATAGCAGTGAACTGGAATCATTCTAAATGTTCATGAATTAAAGAATGATTAATTATGCTATATAGAAACACAAATTGTAAATGTCTCCATAAACACACACTATGGGAGCTTTTATATATGAAAGTGTATTGTATATTAAACAATTAACATATAATGCTTCTATCTGGTGAATTAGAATGATGGAATGAGATTAATTTCTCACTTAACAAAATTATATTTAAAGATTTTTCCCTAAAAAATGTATACCTGTACTACCACAAAATAGTAACTACTATGACAAATGGTATTAATTATAAGGTAACTAAAAATAAAACAAAATTAAATCACTTTTGACGATACAAAATGATTCTTAAAGGAACTTCTGAAAAATAAATCAGTATATCCAAGAAAAAAAAGTATTACTTTACAGACTAAAGTAAAATCAAAATGGTTTAAAGATTCAAATATTAAAATAGAGCCACTAGATCTGCTAGAAGATAGAGTAGGTAAAACTTTTGCAAACTATCTGTAGGAAAAGATGTTATGAAAACAAAAAAAGTGATCATATGGGAAATACTGAAAGGAATCAACAACTGAGATCTCATCTTAATTTTAAAAAATTTTTGCACAGCAAAAGAAATCACCAACAAAGTGAAAGGAAAACTCACAGAATGAGAAAATATGTAAGCCTGTTGTTCCTTAAATGACTAATATAAAGAATTTATACAGAACTGAAAAAAATCAGAGTCCCCAAAGTTAAAGACCCAATCTAAAACTGGGTATCTGAGATGAATACTTACTTCTCTGATGAAGTAAAAATAGCAAATAAATACATGAAAACGTGTTAAACATGTTTTAATTAAAACAATTAAATAATTTAAGTAAAATTCATATAACCAATATTATCATTGAACATAAACCTGGCATTTGTTGATGATAAAAAATACAATGTCATGACACATTTCTGAAATTTTTTTTAACATGTGTCCACACCATCATACCTCAATAAAGTATCCCAGAAAGAAAAAGACTAAAGTTTATATTTCTGACTTGTGGATTAACAATAAAAAATTACTAGGAGCAAATGTAAATAATTCTTAGAATGTATGATAGGCATTATAAAATAAAATATTGTAAGGGAAATGGGGGTAAGAGTAACAAGGGGAAAGAAAAAATCGTGATGGTTAAAAAAGGGGAAAACAAACTCATGTGTATAGGTGGTGAAGGAATTGTGGGGTGGGTAGGGAAATGGGAAAAAATGAGAATTAAGTCAGGTCATACTGGTACAAATTCTCAGTGTTGAATGTGATCATGATGTGTGTCTAAAATGTACCTATATCACAATAAAAAATTTTTGAAATATTACTAGGAGCAAACCATTGATTAACAGGCAACCACAATCAAGGCAAAATTTAGCTTTGTGCCTTTCAATTTTTAAAATGTAAACTCTTCAAATTTTGTCAAACATTCTTCATTAAGCAGGGTTAGAAATACTGAACTGGATGATCCCTTCAATTTATGGTTCCACAGGCATGAACACCGTAACTCTTCCACTATGTAAGTATTTATTGTCAGGGAAACTTTTACTTACTGTATAATTATTTAAGAAAACTTGGCTGGTTTTTAAATCTAATAAAAATTGAAAAAATAAATGTACATGACCAAGTATACATAAAGAGAAACTAATTGTTACAGAACAGATTGTGGGGCAGAAGGGTTCTAATGCACACATGGATTTCATGACTATGTAAAATGATGTAAAAGAAAAAGCAAAAGATTGTGGTGAAGGTTTGACTTCACAGAAAGCTTGCTTTTTGAAAGAAAGAGCCCTGGGTTCAATCTCAAGCAACACATGCGCACAGACACACACACACACACACACACACATGCACACACATGTGCGGAACCAGGAGAAAGTTTGGTTCCACAACAATAAACTCAGGAGCTAGAGTTTATCCTGGAAAACTATACTGAACTCTCATGGTTCAGAAGGTGGAGTCATAAATTCTTAAATGAAAGAATGTTCCTACAGGCAGTTTCATCACTGTGAGAACATCAAAGAATGTTGTTCCGCAAGCTAATATGGCCATGATGGCATAAGGCCGCAGCTGTTTATGACATCTGCCGATTGTGCTGAAAGCGGCATAGGCCCTCAGTGAAAGCGACTGGTGAGAAGCCCAGGGCTCTTGAGGCAGGAAGATGGGTCCCAGGTCCCTTAATATTGTACAAGAGGGGCCGGAGATTTAGCTCAGTGGTTCCGCCTGCCTCGCAAACTCAAGGTTATGAGTTTGATTCCCAATCCAGGTGTGGTGGCTCACGCCTGTCATCCCAGAACTCGTGAGGCAGAGACAGGAAGATTGCTGAGTTTGAGGCTTGCCTGGGCTACATAGTGAGCTCAGGGCCAGCCTGAACTACAAACCGAAATCCTGTCTCAAAAACAAAACAAAAAACAAAACAAAATATTGCACAAGAGCCACACGCCAAGCAGATAAATCAGACTATAACATCTCACAAAAGCGGACAGTCTATCAGGGCCTGCTTTGGGAATGAAGAATAAAATGAGAAGTCATAACAGGCATTTAAGAAAAAGAGTAGATATGGGCTTGTGTTCTTGAAAGCTCTTACAATAGTATGGAGTCTGTATTAAAAAGAACTATGGCTTCCCTTTGTAGGGATTGTAGACTTGTGCAACCATTGTGGAGATCAGTGTGGAGATTCCTCAGAAAACTAGGACTAAGGGTCCCATTTGACCCTGCTATCCCCCTGCTAGGAATATACCCAAAGGAATTTTAAAAATCACATTGGAAAGACAGGTGTACACCCTTGTTCATAGCAGCTCAGTTTGAGATAGCTCAGTCTTGGAAACAACCCAAATGCCCATCAACTGGAGAGTGGATAAAGAAGATGTGGTTTTTTTTACAAAATGGAGTATTACACTGCCATAAAGAATGATAAGTTTGAGTCATTTAAACTCCAATGGACATACCTTGAGGACATACTCATAAATAAAATAAACAGGTCACAGATGTGTAAACACTATCTTTTATCTGGTATGAGAAACTGAAGATATAAATGAGTTCTAGAGTATACAATAGATATTGTGAAAGAGAAAATATTCAAAGGGTAAAGAGAGGTAGGGGTAAATAATGTAGGAAAAAATGTGATGAAAAAACAAGGAAACAAAGGTAATGTACATAGGGGGCAGGTGCTGTAAGATGGGCAGGAGAATGGGAATTAAATCATGTCATATATGATACAAAGTTTCAATGTTGATTGTGATCAAGATGTGTATATAAAATGTACTGATAAAATCAACTAAAAAACTTCAAAGCTATGAGTGAAAACTGTAAAATTAAAAATTCATGAAATAAAATTATAATGTGGGTACAGAGAATATGGAGTTCAAAGATACCAATAAAATTAATATTGGAATTTATGTTGTATTCTATTCTGAAATAAAGACTCAAAGTCCCTTTTAATTACATCTAAGACTATTCCAAGAAGTTATACTAGTACATGTAATGTATAATAAATACACTGATTTTGAATATACCATATAATATATAGTTATAAATATATTAATTTATATGAATCAATAATTCATGTTCTGGGCCGAAGATTTAGCTCAATGATTCCAGCGCCTGGCTGGCAAGCACAAGGTCCCTGGTTCGATCCCCAGTAATCACATACAGCAATACCAGGTATGATGACTCATACCCACCAACAATCAGTACCATATACCACAGTGCCAGGTGTGATGGCTCATGCCTGTAATCCTAGCACTCAGGAGGTAGAGGCAGGAGGATTGCTGAGTTCAAGGCTTGCCTGGGCTACATAGTGAGCTGAAGGCCAGCCTGAACTATAAAGCGAGACCCTGTCTCAAAATTTTAAAAAAATATTCTAACACGAAAATCTTATAATGGAACATTTTTCTTAAGGTTTCATGTAAAGATATAATTGTCATTAAGATATTACTTGTACTTTTGTATATAATAATTAGCTTAATAAATTAATAGTGAAGAAAATGCTATATAACTAGAGAACTTAAAATATTCTTAAAATGTTCACCTAATTGGTTTTGTCTTTTTTGTTTTTTTGTTTTTAAGACAGGGTCTCACTTTGTAGTTCAGGCTGGCTCTCAGCTCACTATGTAGCCCAGACAAGCCTCGAACTCAGCAATCCTCCTGTTTCTGCCTTCCGAGTGCTGGGATTACAGGCGTGAGCCACCACGCCCGGCACTGTGGTATGTGGTATTGATGGCTGGTGGGCGTGAGGCTCCACACTCAGCATTGTATGTGGTTACCAGGGATCGAACTCAGGACCTTGTGCTTGCGAGGCAGGCACCGGAACCACTGAGCTAACCCTCCGGCCCCACCTAATTGGTTTTACAATGATCTAATTACTTCCACACAAATAAAAAGCATGTCTAGAAACAATATCATAAAATTTAGAATAATTAGAATATTCATTAAGATCACTTTTATATAGAAAAAACCTAAAGGAGATGGGCCAGAGGGTTAGCTCAGTGATTTCGGTGCCTGCCTCACAAGTGCAAGGTCCTGGGTTCGATCCCCGCTAACCACATACAATGCTGGGCGTGGAGACTCATGCCCACCAGCAATCAAAACCACATACCACAGTGCCGGGCGTGGTGGCTCATGCCTGTAATCCCAGCACTCAGGAGGCAGAGACAGGAGGATTGCTGAGTTCGAGGCTTGCCTGGGCTACACAGTGAGCTCAGAGACAGCCTGAACTACAAAACAAGACCCTGTCTCAAAAAAACAAACAAACAAAAAAAAAACCTAAAGGAGAATTGTGCTTATTCAAAGAGAAACCCTATTTTATTTAATTAAAATTAACATACAACTTGCAAAAGATGATTAAAAATCTAAAATGTGTTTTGAACAGTTATGTTTGGTGAATAAAATTTATATTCATAATATCATTAAATTTATAATTATAAAATAATTTCCTTCACATCCATCTATCATTTTTTAACAATAAGAACCATGAATGATCTTATGATGTACATACTGTACTATCAAGGGAATGCTAGAGTATGTATATTCAAATTTGGGGTTTTTAATTCAGTTAACTGGTAGACTAGGGCAACCATGTTTTCTTTATTTTTTATCATAAATTATGCAACATGCACAATTTCAAACAAATGAATTATTGTTAAAAAGTAATTTCTGGTAGAAAGATCCTATTATAGGACAGATAATCACAACCTTTGGAGAATGTTAGACCTTTTGGGGAAGCTGAGAAAAAAAATCTAGAGAACTTCCTCTAAATTATTGCTCATATATACACATTTCTGCAATCAAAAAATTCAAACTTTATAGATCACTTGAATCAATTTCCTAGTTTAAAACATTTGATACACAGTAACAAAATCACACACAAAAGGAGAAAATGAACTTTCAAAAGTTAATACTCACTATATTGTTTCTGAAATCTTAATTTCCTCAGATTTTTCACTTCAACTGAGAAATGTTTTGATTTTCAAGCATTAGATCAAACCCAGTTTTTCTAGTAAATTATCTTTGTTGTCATGCACCTCAAAGTTTAATGTTAACTGTTACTGTATCATTCATACACCTCAGCCTATAAAAAGATTCAGCTCTAACTTTCTCACAGTGGATATTAAGCTTCTGAAGACAGGATGTTTATAAAACAGTTTCCATTTTCAGTGCCTAGCAAAAAGATGCTATATTTATAATAAATCAATAATTATGTATTTATTAATATTTAATCTCTAAAGTTTTTCTTATTTTGAAGGGGAAGTATATTCAGTTATAGAACCCCCATTACAATTCCATTAAATATTTGCTTCCTGAGACCTATGTATAGATTGCACTTTACTGACTTGCACCAGGTAATGTAATGTTGTTCATTCTTACACTTCGTTGGCTTGTGTGCACTTACTCAACAGTGAGCTACACTGATGAGCCCAGAAGCAGAATCACTGCTTCAAAGCCAAGGACACCCATTAATGTCTATGACAGATGAAATGGTCATCTTTCCCGATTACTTAAGCTGCATGAAAATGACCTTGTAAAAAGGATAATTAGCTTTGTGCATTGGGTGCACTGCTGAGAAACAAAGAAACATGATGTTTAAAAGTATATACATTTATTTTATGTTATGCTCCAAAGACAGTGATATACAAATACATACAATGTTGGAGGTAGAAATTCATCATTTAACATACTTTCATTTCATTTCAAATTCTTCAATGAAATGAAAGCCACTTGCCACAACTATAGTCCTTCCAAATTAGAATATTTTATATTTGGTGGTATAATAGTCTCAATTATGATCCAAAGTATTGTAGACAATTTATAATCTTATGAGAAATTCAAATTCATTCAAGTGTAGTAAAAAGATTACCCTGATTAAGTAAGCTCAGCGATCCATTTAAGAATTTTTGCAGGGCAGCATCAGGTTTCCTGCGGTATGTGCAGCGTCAGGAAGAACACTGGACCATCACAGTTCATTTTCTCTCCTTAACAAACCATCATGACTAAGGTACTCAACTGCTTGACAATATTACCTACCGTTAAGCTACCTATAGCCTATCAGCAACAGCCATCTCTTGTTCATGTGATACTCACCCTGACACCCAGAAATCTAGAAGTAACGACATTTCTATTTGGCAAAGGTCTCTTGCTCAATATCTCATCTTGCAGTTGAAAAGGAAAAGGAAATCTATCTTTCTATTTCTGTCCTAGATTATCAATTGCCCTAATTAATTTGTTTTACACATAACTATCCATCCATCTTCTATTCCCCTAGGAAAATGTAACTTCATCATTTTAATAAACGCTGAAAATTAAGATATACTTCCAATGTGCTTATCTTAGTAGGAACTGGGGATCACAATTTTTTTTTTTTTTTTGAGACAGGGTCTCGCTTTGTAGTTCAGGCTGGCTCTGAGCTCACTATGTAGTCCAGGCAAGCCTCGAACTCAGCAATCATCCTGTCTCTGCCTCCCGAGTGCTGGTATTACAGGCGTGAGCCACCACGCCCGGCACTGTGGTATGTGGTATTGACTGCTGGTGGGCGTGAGTCTCCACGCCCAGCATTGTATGTGGTTTCCGGGGATCGAATTCAGTACCTTGCGCTTGCGAGGCAGGCACCGGAACCACTGAGCTAACCCTCCGGTCCCGGATCACAGTATTTTTATGCTGGGGTTTGGGTATGATGCTCATTCATAAGAACCATCTAACAGAATACAAAAGAGAAAGAGAAAAAAATAGAAAAGGATCATTTTCTCCCCACTGACAATGGTCAGAGGTTTAAAGTTACCCCAAAATTTCCTCCTATTGATATTTTATCTTTCAATTATTTATGGCCTGTTTATTCTATCGCTGAGCCATCTATTTACCATCTTCTCTTTTCCTGAAATACATAACATTTTAATATTAAATGAGTAGGCAGGAAAGAGAAAAGTGGTCAATGCAGTGAAACTTGTTACACATAAATAGCATTGCACAGGAATTTCAGTTATGTCCTTACATTTTTGCATTTTCAATTTTCCATCTGTCCATGTTACACACTCCACTTAATCTCATTCTGTTCACTTCCAACAATTATCTTCTCATGGAATATGTAAATTTTCAATTTTATCATTGTGTCACATTTCCTTATTCAATCCTTTTATTCATCTCTGCACAGAAAAATACTACACAAATGGAAAGTGTGCATCACTTTTTTGAACACAATACCATACCAATGCCTTTCTAAAATAGAATTTAAAAAATTTTGAGACAGGGTTTGGCTATTTAATTCAGTCTGGCCTTGACCCACTATATAGCCCAGGCTGGCCTCATGATCATGGCAGTCCTCCCAGCCCTGACCCCCAAATGATGGGATTGCACATGTGTGCCATGACATCTCACCTAAAGTTATCTTTTGAAATGCAAATTTACTACTTATATGACAAAGAATCTTTAAGCTAGCACAAGTGACAACACAGAATTCATGGATAAACAAGCAAATATGTACATATAATTATATGTGTGATATTTGCTTATGTTTATCCATGTATATATTATGTGTGCAATGTGTACATGTTATATGTACATACACATTGTACATATATGTACAAATATATAAATTTTATGTACAAATGCATGCATGTACAGGTATATTTTATTGTACATATATGTATATATGTGTGTACATATAAAGATTTGTGAAAAAATTATAGTTCTCAAAATTTTTTCATGTTTATATGAGTTACTATGGGATCTTCAAAGAAGGCATTCCTGTGTCTGAGACTTGGACCAGTGATCATGGTGAATAGGAGCTATGCATTTTTAGAAAAAATAGGATAGAACAGATTAACATATATATTAAACCCTGTATTATCTCGATTGAGTTTATATTTTATACAAGTTGATCTTCATACAAAAACATTTCTGTGAATAACTCAAAGCAAGTATGACTTGGAGATGTTTAAAATAAGTTCTGTATTATCATGTGACCAGTCGTTACCTGAGTCTAGCCTCACTTCCAGTTCTTTTCATACTGCATAACATACTGCATAAAGTTAACAGGCATCCCAAAAGTTCGTCTGTATAAAACATAAACTCATTTGAGATAATACAGAGTTGAATATATATGCTGTTCTGTTCTACCCTATTTTTTCTAAAAATACATAGTCCCTATTCACCATGATCCCTGGTCCAAGTCTCAGACACAGGAATGCCTTCTTTGAGGCTGCCATAGTAACTCATAAACCAGTAAATTCGCTTTGCTCTAAACAATATACGTTTGGCTCTGCAAATATATAGTCCTTCAAATACATATAAATACATTTATTTCCTGTGGTATTTCTGGGTCTGTACATATATTCAACAAATTTACTTAATTACCAAGTGCAGCAATGTTTCTATCAGAAATGTGCATTTGTTCTTTATCTTGTGGTGCATTTATTTGCAAACTAGATGCAAAGGCAAGACATAGAAGATGTTCAGACTCACAGAGGGGAAACACTGATGTCAACTTTATTAATTTATATTCAACTTTCCAAAGTTAGAAAATTTCTGCATATTTCAACTTAATTTTTAAAAGCTGGAAATTTTCCCTTTATATCAACTGCTGAGTTTCTGAACTAAAACTGATCACGTTTTTCAACCAGATTTTATCTTTCTGTAATCAAGATGAGCCTTCTTTTATAATTAAAATAACAATGAATAGAAAGGTATCCATGAACTTAAAATAATCACATGTCCATTAATTAACATAAATCTTTGCAATTGAAGCATTTTGGTAGTCTCTCTGACAATTTTAGTAGTTTTAATATGATGACTCCTGGTCTTCTCTTTTTTTATTGTTTTTGTTTTTTGTACCAGAATTAAACTCAGGACCTTGTGCTTGCAGGGCAGGCACTGAAACCACTAAGCCAAATCTCCAGCCCTATTCTTTCTATTTTCATGACCATATGTCTTGTTCTAGGTATTTGATAACTATTTCAAATGTAAACTCGTGCCATAAATAATACAGGGATGTCTTTATGCCTTAATTAAAGAAGGCATATTGCAAATACACTGCAACTTGTACACATGCCAGTCAGTGTAAGTAGAGAATATGGCACTTAATTATGATGCTCCAGAATGAAGTTAATTGAAAACATCATCAGTGATAATTCCAACCACTTCTCACAATTACCAGCCAAAGCTCTTTGAGGCAATCTGGTTATGAGCTTAAGGAGCAAACCTACATTAATATACTCTAATTAGAATATAATTTAAAAGATGACTGTTTCTCAAAATCATAAAGTCTATTCTAAAGCAAACAAGAGTTTGGAGATCAAATACTTCTTCCTGCAAAGTGTAAGTGAAAGAAGTAACAGATACCCTTAGTATATAAACAACTTTTTAAAAAAGGATGTTGAAAAATTGCCAAGTATTGGAAGACTTACATTTCATCTTCAAATACTGTAGTTCATAGGAAATAACACTTTTCACAAAGACTCAAAAAGCATTGTCCATAGCTATAAAGAATAATGTGGACCATACATGTGTAACACTCAAATCTATGAAAAAGCAATCTTTGGTATATCATTGATATCTATAAGGGAAAATCAGGTCTAGTAATTATTAATTGGAACTTGAGGACAATTTCTATTATTCTAAAGACTGAGACTATGAGCAAAAGAGTAAAAATTTAAAATAACAATAGTCACACTGATAATAAAAACACAACACAAACATGATTTATTGGTTTGGCTTTTATGGGGCCAGGCCTGTGACTCACTGTGATCATATAGTGGTTAGTGCTCTGCGTTGTAACTTAGTTTTTATGTGTTAGGGACTATGTTGAAGTACTATACTCCTTTATTCTTCATATTCACCCAATGATTAAGACATCTTCTTTTTCACTTTGCAAATAAAGAGATTTTTCTCAGAGTGGTTAAGGAATATTTAAAAAGTGATGCATTCAATAATGTTACAAGTTGGCTAGATAATGCAAGTGTTTTGCAGTGATAAAACCACAATCTTTCCTCTACATTACTCTAAAATTCCAGGAAAAGAAAACAGGAAGAATTTAATCAAGAAATATTCACTGGCTACCCTAAGAAGAAAGAAGTAAAAAGAGATGCAGCTTACCTGGACCCATCAAATAGCTCTGTTTTAACAAAAATAAAGTAACTAAATCAGCAAACACACAACTTTATTTGAAATAAAAAATATAGAAATATTGCTTCTTACCAAGTCCCCAAATATGTCCTATGTGAGATCTCTGTGCTTACACTACTTTGAAAATACCTCTGACAAATACCCCTGTAGCAGTACTCGCAGGCTATGAGTGGCCCCTCCTTCTTGTTCTCCATAACTCAGTCATACTGTTTAATGTCAGCAATCAGACCACAGCTCTACCTGACCCCAATGGACATGTCTGTCGGATGGTGGACTGGGTGAGTAGAGCCCCTCTGCTGACGGCTGCCAAGGATATCTAGGCCTAGGTCTGTGAAGTGCAGGGCTCTGCTAAGTTACGTGCAGCTGAGGTCAGCATGACCCCAAATTAAAATCCTTTTCCTGAATGATGTCTTCTCATCGACCTGATGGGCTGCTTGTTAACTGTACTCAGTCCCATTGCAGGTTTATTCTACTACAGCAAGATAAGCAGTACTCACTTCCTTATGGCCCTGCCTGGCACCAGGTATTTGGCAGTATTTTATTAGATGCCTTCAAAGAAGATCCAGCTCCCTATTCCCTCCCATGACTGTATTCAATAAACACTGGATGCCCCTGGATCCTTTGTCTTTGCTGCTATCAGCAACACAGATTGGGTCCCAAGACCCAGGTTGTTCATTCTAAGCCCCATTTCCTGTCTTTTCTTTAATTCCCCTTGTGCTGTGGTGGCCCACAGCAGGCTACAAACCATAGTAGAGGTTCTGGCAACATCCCCTGGCCTTTAGATACCAAATTTCAAATGTTGATATCATTTGTAACGATAAAACTTTTATAATAACTTACTATGGAAGCAATGTTGAGGAGATATTTGTCCAACCATAAAAATGTTAAAAATACTTTTGAAAAAGACAAAAACGTAATTTTAAATTTAGTAAGGGATGCCATTAAGTAAATTAAAAGGACACAGGGTACCCAGTCAATCAACTTTAAATTACTTGAACACATTTTACAGAACTATGAAACCTTGTGAAAACTGGTACCTAATTCCATCGGCATTCTTTAATGTTAGAAGTTTAAATAACTAAGCCATAGTAGTACAGCTTTAGCAAAATATTCCCAATATGAAATCCAAAGGATCCCCTCCAGAACAGCTGTCTCTGCTCCAAAGACAAATTCCAGGACTCAGGTTCTTCTACCTTGTGGTTCTACTCTTCCATGACACGGTTCAAGCCAGAGAAAGGAATGGACAGTGGAAGAAAAACTGTGGCAGGATTACATGGGGCAGCCACAATGATATAGCAAACTGTCACGCATACTCCACTGGCAAGAACTCAGTCCTGTCCCTTCGATTTCAGTTCTTTAAGGGAAAGTAAGCAGAATGACACTGTGAATGCTGAAAGAAGTTCCAACTTCTAGTTCAGCCTTAATGTATTTATTTGTAAAGAAGGGAAGAAATCCTAATTTGTAGTATTTTTGTGAAGGTTAACTGAGAAAATCCGTGGAGCAGATTTAAGAGAAACGCTTTTACTTCATAAATGTTTACAAAGGAGTACCCATATCAGTTGTATTAGTCTTTATCATTTTAGCAATAAGCCTAATGTCTAGGAATTAAAATGATTTTTTAAAATTCTGATGAGATTACTATTTAGTCCTCCCTCCACCCATTTCCTGTAGTCACTGCAGACTCTCCATCCACTAGAGGCTTCCAATCCCTGGGGATGCAACTGACAGCAGCAGGCCCAGTGCCTCTCCTTGGGAGTTCACTGCGTTAGAGGAGGCAAAACACATGTGGGAAGTTAGAGTAGGGTATTTTAAAGGAAAATTAGAGAGAAAAGCATAGCTAGCACACTTAGATTTTTGATATGTGATAAGCAATTGATAATAAAAATAGTGGTCCAAGGGCTGGGAGGTCTCAGCTAAGTGATAGAATGTGTACTTACCATGCACAAGGCCCACCCACTGAGTGCGAGAGAGAGAGAGAGAGAGAGAGAGAGAGAGAGAGAGAGAGAGAAGGAAAGGGAGATGGCGGAAAGGGAGAAAAGATAGAGGCATGGGAGCAAGAAGCCATGATTGCACAATAACTATACTAAACTCACCTACTAAATGAAATGAGAAAGTGAACGACACAGGAGATTTGTGTGTGT